>CM047516.1:7660000-7720000 GCA_026122265.1 Ammodytes dubius | reverse complement strand
TTTGGTTTAACCCAGTTTTCCACAGTAACAATTCAACAGATCAACAGAGTCTGTGTTTGGTTAAAGTTTTCCCCCAGGCTTTTATTTTAAATGTTATTTTGCTGAATCATATTATAATGACTTCCTGCAGGGTTCCCAGGCCATGGTAGCTGTGGTCAGCTTTAATTGATTGGTTTTCCATTGGACATGGATAGAGTCCATTTTCCACTTCCTGTATGGTTCCAAGTTATCCTCAGAAAACTTCTCCAAACACTCTGCGGCATTGTCTTAATGTATCTCTCTCCATCCATTAACTCAGTAGGCTATTTGCTTTTTACTCTACAAACACAGTGCCTTTGCTAGCAAACAGATGTTTTCATATTTTTTTAGACATTTTATGGTACAGACTATGCAATATCAGCCATATAAAAGCCTGACCTGAGATGTATAGGTCGCATAAATGGGTGTTGGGCATGACAGTTGATCGTTGGATTCCTTGCATCCAAGCCCCAACCACAGCGAGTTTTACCAGCATACAGTGACAAAAAATTAAGGTCACAATTTTCACAAATTTCTCATTGACTCCCGTGTTAAATATGCCGTTTTCACAGCCTTATTAAACCTATGTACGGCCTGGTCCAAAAAAAAGTTCTAGTCTGTATGTTTAGGTCATATCTCCATGACAATACTGAGGGGGGTGAATTATTTTGTATCATGCTAGTTTTTTAAACTATTGGAGGTAGATGGGCGTATCCCCCTCCCCCCAACGTCACATCAATGCCCGTTTTCGGTAAGAGGAAATGAGGCAAGATGACGACGCGCATAGGCCAGGACGATTGGATGCAGATGGAATAACTGAGTCAGCCCGGATGCTACATCCATGTTATATACTATCTATGGTTGCATCCCATGTATGTGTATCGTAGTGGAGGACAACTGACGCAGCAACTTGTAGTCAGTTGTGCTGTGTTTTGTTGGTACAAAGCCCAGAGTCTGGCCAGCTAATGAGTGAGCTAGGACAAGGCAGTTCTTGCTGAGTCGCGCTAGATTGAGAAGAAAGTTTGCTGTACTTTATTTTGGTGAAGTAATCACTCTTCAAAACATGTGTAGCATATGGATGGACAGTTGAGAAATAGGTTTTGCCGTAGGTGTGATGTTTTTAGGTATTGGTATTTATTGCAGCCAACATTAACTTCAATACATCACAGCTGCTGTGTTCCAGAAATACATACAGTATAGGTGTTAAACACCTTTCTGATTTGACATTATCAAATCACCTCATTTCACATTGGTATTTTGCTATGCTTTTCCAGTGACCAATGGGACTTACTGTCATATGGACGATGAAGAGGACGGGGAGCTGTATGGACATGAAACAGACTTGAGCAGCTCCTATCTACAGGAAAGGTGTGTGGGAGTGTATGCCTCTTCTTAATAAGCTGCTATTACAGAGTGCTTTTTCATAGGAATTATAATCAAATAGGCATTATAAAGCAGAGCAGAGACACCACAAACAGTCAACTCATTCAGTCCGTTGGATCACAGTTTTCCATGTTGTTTTTTTCTCTTTTCATTAACACTATCTTCTTAACTAAATGTTCCATACACTGTACATATGAATATGTTCTGGTAAGCCTTGGTGGAAATTAATTAGTGCAGATTGATATGTACTTTGAAAATAGTAATGATCATTGTTTTAAATGCAACTTTACGGCTTTGCATTTAACACAAGCGATCATGATAGAATCACATTTAGTTTGCATCTTTGCAAGTCTGCAGAGGGATTCATACAATTTAGAAAATTAATTAATTAAAAAAATAAAAAAATAAAAACAACGACATTCAATTTTTTTAAAGTATTTAGCGACTAATGAACAACCTTAAAGCTCAGAACGTCACTCCCATTCTAGCAGCACTTCACTGGCTCGCTGACACTTTTAGAATAGAGTTTAAACTTCAAACGTTTAAAGCCCTGCATGGCCTCGCTCCCAGTTAGATATCCGACTTACTCACGCCCTATGAAGCCAGTGTTTCCCTTACATCTTCAGATTTGACCCTCCTCACTCTTTACTCTGCCAGACTAGCTACAAAAGGTCAAAGAAACATTTATTACAGAGCTCCAAGACTCTGGAACTCCTTACCCCAGGACATTAGATCAGCAAACTCACTCAATTCTTTGACATTTCAGGTTCAAAACCCACTGTTATCAGAAGGCCTTTTTACATTTGAACTTTGTTTGAATGGATTTCTTGATGTTTTCCTTCTATTTTGTGTTAACGTTGTTGATGCGCTTTTTCCTGGTTTTGGGAACTTTGTGTTGATGAATTTCCTGCTGTTTTTGCTTTGACTTTTTTTTGTTTAAATTTTTGATCATCTCTGTAGATCACTATTTTACTTTCTTTTTAAAGGTGCTATACAAATAAATAGTACCATTAATATTATTATTAATATTCCCACACAAGAAATAATCACAGTTCTGTAAACTGCCAACACCATTGTCTGGATTGACCGTGTAATAAATGTTTTCCAGGGAGACTTCTCACAGCTCTTGCCCGGCTCAGCCCCAGTCTCCTGCCCAGCGTCAGTTCCAGCACGTTAAAGCCTCCAAGAGCATGGACCTGGGTACCACTCACAACCAACAGCACACTGGTGGGAGATGTTTCTCTGTTTATCTGCTCTGCATGGTGGCTGCATGCAACTTATCCTCACACACATTTAAATACCCACGCTGATGCATGGCTGCTGATCCAACAGCATGCTTCTCAAAGCCTCATGCAGACTGACACCTCTGCATAGTGTACAATACATACTGTACATTCATACAAACCCACAGACATACACACTGATACTCTACATAGGCGCAGGTAAGAAACCATGTATGCCCGTGCCTGGTTTTCCTGGATCTCTCTCTCTCTCTCTCTCTCTCTCTCTCTCTCTCTCTCTCTCTCTCTCTCTCTCTCTCTCTCTCTCTCTCTCTCTCTCTCTCTCTCTCTCTCCCTCCCTCCCTCCCTCTATCACCTTATTATTCCTATTTTTCCAAAAGTTTGACGAAGAAAAATGAGAATGGATGTCGAAGGATGTAGTCATGCCATTTTATTTATGCAAAAACAAGCCAGAAAAGGCTACTTCTGGGGCAACTCTGTGAAAGCACTTTCCACATGAGCTTTGTCACCTCTTGCTCTCTGATGACTGATATGCTGATGCGTGGGTTGTGTGACATTTCAGTGATTGTTAAAAAGTCAACTTCAGCATGTGTGTTTAGTGATGTTTGTGCTCGTGCATACATCTGTGTAATATGACAGTGGATGGTGCAGCACAACAAAAGCTTATTGTTTCAAATGTCACTTGCTTCAGTCCTCCCCCTAAAGCTGGCCCTGCTGCCAGCTGTGTGTGTGTGTGTGTGTGTGTGTGTGTGTGTGTGTGTGTGTGTGTGTGTGGTGTGTGTGTGTGTGTGTGTTGTGTGTGTGTGTGTTGTGTGGTGTGTGTGTGTGTGTTGTGTGTGTGTGTGTGTGTGTGTGTGTGTGTGTTGTGTGTGTGTGTGCGCGTGCGTGCATGCGTGCATGTTTGTAAGAAAATGTGCAGAAGAATATTTTTATACACACTTATCCATTTCTACAAGAACAACAGACTGATGTGTGTGTACTGTATATCGGTACACAAACTCTTTTGCTTTTAGATTTTTGACGAAACCCATTTAATATTTTATGAATGTCATGATGTGTTCTCATCAAGCAGCAGTATTAACAGCTTATCCATGGATGTCTCTCTATGTTGCCTAAGTGACAGTGGATAAGAATTAAAATGCGATTGCATATCCAGAAATGGTATAAAGGTGGTCCTCCACCTTACACCTTGGGTGATGAATGTCTTCCCTGTAGACTAGCCTGAAATCCTGCTAGATCCCCTCCTGCTTCCTTTTCTTTATTCCCAGCATGCCCTCTGTCACTATAAAGTTCAGGGGAACAGATTGCTCACACAAGACAATAATGCTGCAGCTAAGACGGTGTGAACAATTTCAGACCTGGAGGAAAAGAGTACATAAAGCAGTTTTTTTGTACTTCCATGCTGACAATTCAATCATAAACCATGGCAATCTCTTTAAAGGTCTTAGGGGTCTTGTGTTGTACGTTTTGATAAAACAGGAAGAATGTTCTGGAGAAAAAAATGCTGTATATAGTATAGTACTAGAGAAACCTAAATCTGGGACAGCTTTATTGGCCAAGTGTACACATAAAAAAGTAATCTGACTGGGGTTTTAGCCTCCTATGATCACCACAAAATATGAACTATAACCAGGTTGCTAATGAGGTCATGAAGCCGGTTAACTCGAGTGTTAATTAGGAAATATGTCTTAGTCAGCATACCATATGAAAATGAGATGTTGCTCATTAGCACTGTATGTTAATGCTTGCATTAATTCTTTTGAAATCATATCTCATATATGTACTGTATATATCTAAAAACATAGCCAACAATGATCTTTTTTTTTAAAATTTGTTGTGATATTGTCATGGAAACATAACTAGGCCTACATGCTTCCTCCTGCCACCTCTGTTTATATAAAAATAGGCCAGACTATAGCTATAGGACGGCTTATGTGAATGTTTCAGATCATCCAGACATTACAGTCTTTAAATAATGTGCTACTCAAAATGTGTATAATCACTGTATGTGTTAATACGATTCACCAACGTGCTTTATGCATAGTGACAACTGCATTAGAACCAAATGTAATAAGCAATACTGACTGAAGCCATGATGTATTGTAGTGTGTGTGTGCGTGTGCGCACGCGCCTTCGTGGGTGGAAAATAAAAGAGCAGAAAGCGAGATCGAGAAAAAAAAAATCTGAGAATTGACTTCATGTGTCACTTAATTTATTTAGTTTTTTATATAATTTCTGATTTCATTTTCCAAGCCAGCCCAATTAAAAAAAACATGAGAATAGTTTAAGATTGGTTCCAGATTATGAACTTCATCTGTAGTTCTCACTGTCCTTCTCACTCTCTCCATCTTTATTTCTTCTTTCTCTGCCTTCACTTCAGTCAATTTGTGTCCCTCAAGTTGTTTCATTCTTAGTTTTAATTTAGAACAATGACAATTGTCTGACCAAGTTCAGGCTTGGGCTAAACAGGCTTTGTATGAATATGGAAATGAATTTCATCTGAGCAAATCTGTTACCTCAGGCTATCTTTCTGAGACTCCCTCCCTTATGAGAGCTCTCTGTGTGCGTCACACACGTGGCATTTAAAGATCTGCTGAAGTAGGCACACACACACACACACACACACACACACACACACACACACACACACACACACACACACACACACACACACACACACACACACACACACACACACACACACACAACACACAGTGATCCACAAACTAAAGGCTGCTGAAGTAGTCCTGTTGATTCACCGCAGACAGATGCTGTCAGACACACACACACACACACACAACACCACACACACACACACACACACACACACACACACACACACACACACAGAGCTAGAATTACACGTTAGGCTTTGGTTTTCATTAGAAAGATATTTGCTGCAAGAAGCCACGTTACTGCTTGGTTTTTGTGGTCTGACGTGTGTGTGTGTGTGTGTGTGTGTGTGTGTGTGTGTGTGTGTGTTTTTAAGTGCTACCAGTCATCATGTTGGCAATGACCTGCCTCGTGGCTTTAGGAAAGAGGGAGTAAAAGAAAAAGAGAGAGAGAGACTGTGGGAGAGGTAGAAAGTGAAAGGGGGATTAACCAGGGAGCAATGATAGAGTGAACGGTGATTAAAGCAAGGGAAAGAGGGAGGAGGACACCGCTCGATGAAATGTGGGTAACCGAAGAAAAAATGAAAACATTGAGAAGAGAAGTGAGGGCAAAGGGCAGGAGGTGAAGGGACCAGTGAAAGGGTCAGTGAATGAAAAGGGAGGGAGCGGGTGAGCCACTGAAGGAGAGAAGGGAGTGAACGACAAATGACGTGACGGAGAAGGGAACGAGGGGAAATGACTTCAGGAGCACTGCATCTGGCTTAACATCACAAGAAAGAAAATGAGCTGATATTCTGCCAGTCACAAAGCATAATAAGGAATGATGGAGAGGCTAAGAAAAAAGGCTGTATAGGGAGGAATGAAATTAGATTAAACCAGGTCTTAGGTTTTTAAGGGGCGAAAACGCAGCAATGGAAAGTGTGTGAACGTGTGTCTGTGTACTGTTATAGAATACAGAATGTATAGAATATACTTTATCTGTCATTGTGCAGTATAGAACCATACTACAAAATATGCTTATGCAGCCTAAAAAAACAATGCTCACACAATAAATGTGTACATGGTATGTACAATGGTGCAAAATACCTAAAGATAATACAGTAAAACATACTTGAAGAAGACATTGTCCTTTTAGTCCCTTTTTAAAGTGCAACTGTGTGTTTCTTTTGTTTCAGTGGCAGATGAGAGCAACGTCGGAACCCTGGTTGCCGACACTGCAGGTAAGGCAAACACAGACAACCAGAGCATGTCATAGAGAAAACAGACACATGCTTACACATTTCAATCTAATTGAATCTAAGGACAGCGAGACACAGAGCAAAGTAGGAACGCTGAAAACGTCTCAGACTAATAGTGGTGATAAATAAAAGAAACACAGGAATTGGCTACAATGACTTGAAAAAGAGGCAACAATAAGAACATGAATGTACGATTGCACACTTTGATTGATTGATTGATTCAATGTATTTCAGACATATCAAAATGTACAAAACAAAATGAAAAGCATAAACAAATAACATATTGAATTGATATGCCTGAAAAGGAGTAGGAAGAAGTATAACTTATTTAATCCTACCCCTTTTCCACAGCTCAATAATTCATATTTATATTAGCTTCCTGTGTTCCTTATAATCTCTTTTACAAATCTATACAATTTGTTATACTATATTTGATATTTGATATTTGATATTTGATATATGATATTTACAATCCATACACATATACAACTCCATATATCTATATCCATTATATACATACATACATCTATACAAACATATATCCATGTCCATTATATTCATTTAAACAATCCATATATCTTTTAATTTCACTTTAAACTCAACCAGGGCAAACCTGAAGATAATAAGAGATAATGAGTGTATGTGGAGCTAAGAGCTTATCAGAATGAATGGCATCAACCATCCCCAATTATCACTTTAAAATTACTATATATACAATGGTCCACCCATTTCTCTTATTTCTCTTGTTTCATTGACATGCAACAGATGAAAGTAAGACTTGCCGAGGGAAGGAATGCAGAGAGGAGAGAAGGGCGAAACCATGGCCACTTCTTAATGACAGGCATAGACAAGCTTGTTCTTGAGAGAGAGAGAGAGAGAGAGAGGAGAGAGAGAGAGAGAGAGAGAGAGAGAGAGAGAGAGAGAGAGAGAGAGATGAAATATGAGTGGACACCCTCATCTGAAATGAAAGCTCAAGCACAAGGGGAGCACAGAAGATGACTGATGCTTCAAAACCTCTCACCTTAGAAGCCTGCATGCACTTCTTCTTAAAAAGTTTGATGGCATACCGCTCTTTTTCGCCTCGCCTTGAAGTCTCCCCCCGTTTCATTTGTAGCAACTCGAATGTGAGAGCACTTCACTTAATTCCACTATATGTGTGTGTCTGTCTTTTCCTCTCTGCTACTTTATTGTTGTCAATCAGTCCAGCCTTTTTCCACATTCTGCTGTACCTCTTTTTTATGCATGGTGATATTTGCTACAGGTTCATAGCCATTCTAAAGGGAGCTAAAGAAAGATGATGGGGGAGCATAAAAGACAAATGGAAAGAATGCAAGGCCGGGTTTGGACATTTATTGTACTCCAGTAAAACCTTAATAAAACACAAAAGGAGTAGCCTCTTCAAACAGCTGCTAAAATCCACTAACAATCTTTGTTCCTTCTGCGTTTTTACTCACCCATGAGGAGTTTGAGGTTTAGGTGCACCTGTAGTTGAAAGAGTAGCTGTTTGAGCAGGAACTTGGAACAGCGGTTAACTGTGTTCAAGACATGATATAGAAAAAGTAAAATGGAAGGCAGGGGAAACATCAGGTGCGGGAAAAGAGGATTTATTGGGAAGGGTTGGATTGGTGAAGATGGAGATGGAGAGGTTACCGTAAGGCTTGGTGGACATTCTGTAGTGTTTCAGACTCTGGTTGCATATTCCTGTAAGTTCCCAAAACAAAGCTTTTGATTGTCAGCGAACTGAAACATTTTTTTTTTCAGCTTTTAATGAGGATATTTTACGTGGGCCCATGTGCGCTGTCGGAAGACTGTAGCATGGAATAGCCATAACACACTTACAGGTGTAAAATGCAACCAGTATACTCATCAATGACTTCTTTTGTGTTCTCTGAGGGAGAGACATGAAGCCATCTTTGTGAATAAAATGAGCCAGGAAATGTGAACAGTGCAACATAGCTACAGCTCCGGGAAAAATTAAGAGACCAGTATGGATTTTTCTTAAATCTTCATCTCTACATTACTTATTGACAATATTTTTATTGTGAATTTGGTAGAAATGTTGTCAGTTGTTTACATTATTAAACCAAAATGTTAATTGTACTCAAACATATGCCTCTAAAGAGTAAAACAAGAAACACTGAACATTTGGAGTGGTCTCTTAATTTGTTCCATAGCTGTATAGGGCAAGGAGAAGACGACTGGCAAAACGTTTGCAGTTACACACCTTTTTTTTATGAATAGCATTTATTAAGCACAACATAAAGTAAAATACAGTAAATTTAGATTTTGAAAATTAGATACTATGATACAAGAAACCCTCCTCAATGTATAGGCCACAACATTAGGAGTGAGGCAGGACTTCATTTGATATCATCGTGCACATTACCAGAATGTGGGTACCTTGGGAGTCAATGCAGCCTTGTATTAGAGGAATACAGTTCATTTGGTACACGACTATTTTCTTTCATTTCCTCTACCTTATTGCACTGCACTGTACAGCTTGTTTTTGATAAACATTGTCTATAAGGTTTACCCCAATGGCACTTTCAGCAGGTTAAACCGTGTCTCCTTGTTTAGTGTTGTTTCACTACATCTAAATCCGACTCCATTTAAGGTTGTAGTGATATGGAAGTTGCCAAGTAGACATGCTGATTTGTTTCATCTGCAAATGTCACCCAGTTAAATGTCTGCTGGATAAAGCATATAAACATCCCTCTCTATTGTTTGGTACTCAGGCCTATTTACACATTCCCTACCTGTTGCTTGTCAGTATGTCTGTTGTATAATGCCACACAGCGCCATATAGCTGTTAAAGACAGGGTGTGCCTGGCAAGGGGCTGACAGTATAGTTCCAACCCACTTTCCCTATAGCTCTAATGTATTTTTATTTTTTTATATAACTGAAGTGCTTCCAACCAGCCCGGACTGAGCCGTCAGACAGCTGCATGGCCTTTAGTGAGAGGAGGAAATAGTTGAAAGACAATGACTTCTGGGAAATGCTGTTTTCACTTTTCCTGCACACCCCAAGAAACCACTGGGGCAACTAGACCACAAGTACACACACGTTCATACACACACTATGATTACCGTTGTCGTGGTTATGGAAACTCTCCACCCCCCCGTGTAAAACGTCAAGCTTGGAATATACCATATTATATGTTTTGCAGAATGTGAGATGCAATGTGACGGTAATGGGAGACCATATTGCAAGTGTGTGTGTGCATGTGGGGAAACCTATGATCATGAGTGGGTGTGTGTGTGACAGACAGAGTGGGTTTTTGTAACTCAATCCATATTCCTTGTGTGGAGGTTGCAGTGGAGCGAATACTTGAAACCTACTTTTGTAAATAAAATTAAAACATTAATAAAGACTGCTGCATTGAAAACACAATTCAACATTTAACTTTTATTTATATTAACCGGGTAAGAAACCATTTGTGTGTGTGTGTGTGTGTGTGTGTGTGTGTGTGTGTGTGTGTGTGTGTGTGTGTGTGTGGTGTGTGGTGGGGCCTTGCTGCCATCATTGTGGTGGCACAGAGAAATCATAGCTCAATCATTTCCAATAGTAAATGTAATCAGCTGTGGAAACACATGAAATCCACAGTAACAGAAGGGGATGCTTCATAACACATTACAATTAGATATCATTCACGTCCCTGCCACAGTACACAGAGCAGCCGGACACACATGTACAGTGTGATGGTGGAAAAGGGAAAACAGAATATATCAGTCCATATCTTCCTAGAGTGTAGACTCCTGGAGCCACTTTAAATAGGACATTACAGTCAAACACACTCTGCTGACGAGACAATAAACAAACCACTGCAGCTGAGCGAATACTTGTAACCTGTAGTTCCTTCCGTGGTGGGGACAGCCCAGAGCTGTGTGTGTGTGTGTGTGTGTGTGTGTGTGTTGTGTGTGTGTGTGTGTGTGTGTGTGTGTGTGTGTGTGTGGTGTGTGTGTGTGTGTGTGTGTGTGTGTGTGTGTGTGTGTTGTGTGGGTCAGAATCAAGAGTATTTGAGATATTTCCCTGGGAAAGCTAATAGTAAGCAATGAATATCCACAGGATTGATGAGACGTGTGTTGGAAGACATAGAGAAAGTGTGTCAGTCTGCAGTTAGGCACGTCTTTAAAAGGGTTCTTAAATGTGTGCCAGAGTGTGTCGTAGTCACACACATCCAAACTCAGCTGCTTCTCAAAGATGTGACGACTGGTAGAATGGTCTCTTTTTGTGGAATATTTTTTCACTTTTCATATGTGTATACTCATGAAGATACACACATTCCCGTGCACAACACACCCCGGTGAGGTATTGCATGCAGTACACTGGTGTTATAAAAGTACTCAATGTCCAAAATGCTTGTCTGCTTTTGTTGTGGTTTACTGTTGTAATTTTTTGTTTTGCCTTTCTTGTGTTTCTCCGCCCACCAGCAACTAATTCTCTCTCTCTCTCTCTCTCTCTCTCTCTCTCTCTCTCTCTCTCTCTCTCTCTCTCTCTGTCACTCTTTTGCTCTCTTGCACACTCTTTCTTGCCAACGCCATTCAGGCTTAGGGGCTGACAAGCAGGCAGAAGAGCTTAGAAGGAACAGCATCTCTCTGAAAGTGTGTGTGTGGGGGGGTGTGTGTGTCAGGGGCCAGTATGCTGGTGCAGTCTATTGTCTGAATCTCTCCCTAGTGGAACTTTGACTTTGACTACGACAGTCACACACTGACAAGACTCTGCCAAAACTGTCTTTGGAGAGACACATCTCTCTGTTACCCCTCCCCCCCCCCACACACACTCACTTATATCTCCCCCTTTGTGATTGTCTTTTTATTTCTCCCAACTCTCTCATTCTCTCTCTCTCTCTCTCAATCGCTCTTTTCCCATTGTGCCCTGGTCTCTGTGGCGTGTGCAGAGCTTGCTGTGGTTTTAACCTGAAAGGCACCTTGTTAGGCTGATGTGGATTGATGCATTCATTTGTCACGGGGAGAGCAGAACATATTTAAGTGTCACTGTGTTTCTGGGTGCAGTAGTTATGCACACATGTACAACATATTCTTACTTGCTACCACACATTAGCATGTTACAAGTGTCCACACACACATACTTTTATTATAAATGTATTTGTGTGATCATGTGTACAGCTTTTTAGTTTTTTTTTAACAAAGTATATACTCCTCTCATATGTGTTTAGCACACACTGACTTTTCATGGTACTCTCGACTGCCTCCCTGTACATATTGAATGCCCTTTGACCCCTCTCCATCTACCACATAAGCCAATAAAGGTGAGCAGTAATCAAGAGATGGTCAGTGCTGTCGTTTCTTGCCGGTACAGCCATTCGTCTCTATCAAGCCTGTACTGTACATAACATTGTGTGATGTTTGAGAGGCGGGGAGGGAGGGAGGGACGCCATTTGTTTCTGTCCTGGACTAATCAATTACTTTCCCTCTGATGGATCCACTTTGAAAGGGTTTTGTGTGCGCTTGCTTATAGTCCAGAAAGCCAATGTCCATATTTCAAAGTCAAGATTACACGACATATACTGTAGCTCCTTACTGTTACAAAACAATATATGGTAGGTAATGCTTACACTTAACGTTTTTTTTTAGTAATTAAGGAATAGATTAAAGCTTGATATGTTGCATTTTACCATTTGCTTCTCCACACAACTCATACATGGGAACATCAATGTAGATCTTCAGGTTTCAGATTCATGATCTTATCACATTAAAATGAAACATTGGCTGTTTGTTGTTATGGGATGGTTTCTGGCCAACAAACTCAGCTGCGTTATTACTACTTAGTAATCCTTTTTAATATGTGGCAGAATCTGCATTCATCTCAGCGGGGAAAAGTAAAAGCTTGTCATGAGGCCGGGAGTGATGTCACATGTTTGTATGGTTTAAGAAGCCCTTTCAATTATTATGGAGCCCTGTGGGATATCAAAACCTCATCTCATTTGCTTGGGGTTGGAAGACACATAACAGACACACACACACACACACACACACACACACACACACACACACACACACCACACACACACACACACACACACACACACACACACACACACACACACACACACACACACACACACACACACACACACACACACACACACAGATATAGTTTATACTTAGAATGTTCCCACTTCCCAGCCAAGGAACTCTCACAGCAGATGCACACTGACACATACTATCACTAGTTAAGAGTGCACGTTTTTTAAGAATGCATATTAGCAACACATGCAGTACATGCACAAGAACACACATGTCATGGCCAACACGTCAGGGCCATGTCAGGATGAATTCTGGACATGTTGTGTTGTGAATTCATTATATTTCTTGTGAAAACATTCCCTGATTGCATTACAATAGTGGTGTGACAGGGCTGTTTTCTTTCATACACTGGCAGGGGTCTGGGTAACATAGAATTTAGTTTTATTCAGTTGGAACACAAGGGAACTTCCACCGGTGGGACAGGGAGCATTCAAATGTTCCCTTCACAGCAGAAAATGAGGCACCGAGAACGTGCAATGCAAAAAGGATAGCAGAAGTGTAGTCACATCTCCTTATGAGAGCTTTTAAAGTGGGATTGGCTGCCCTAGATGTTGGTGCCGTGGTTGAGTCTGACTGGCTTTGTTGCCGCAGCCTGCTGCTTAGCCTTCTCCTCTGTGTCATTTTGACTTTGAAAGTAGCCCGTTGCCTTCCTGCCAACACAATAGCCTTGGGATAGGGCTTGGCGTTCTCTGTCTCAGTGTTTTTTATTATTTTTTTTATTTATGTTTGTTTATTTTTTGCCTCGTTCTTTCCTAATGTCTCTCACTGTCTCTGTCTCTGTTTCTCTCTCTCTCTCTCTCTCTCTCTTCTCTCTCTCTCTCTCTCTCTCTCCCATCCTCTTCTCTTTTATGTCCAGGCTCAGAGTCTCTTTGTTTCTCTTTCTAAAGCATCCTCTCACACTGTCTGTTCTTCTCTGCCAACCTCCCCCCCCCCCCACACACACACACACACACCTCTCTCACTCTTTCACTCAAATCACTTTGTTACTCTTGCCTTGATTGTCATCCCCTCCCTCTGTCTCCCTCTCTCCTCTCTCTTTAAAAGCAGCTTAATTCTATCATCTTGCAGTTGGACAGCAGTAATTACATTTATGACACAAATCCTGCTACTCACAGCAAAATAAAGTGTGTATCTGTGTGTGTGTGTGCGTGTGTGTTTGTGTGTGTGTGTTATACAGACCAAGCGTGTTTGTGTCTGTGCTAGAGTATGTGGATGCCTGCTCATCACAATGTCTATGTCCTTGCATTTATATATATATTTGTACTGTGTGTGTGTGTGTGTGTAGTAGACTGTTCATTTCCTGATAACCCCGCCAAACGCTACTAAGATATTTATAATACTATTAATTTAATGCCACTATCCAACCAACTGCAAACACGCAGAGGTCACTGTCTGTGTACGTACTGTGTGCTCTTCTGTGTTGGTCTTATTGAACGGATTCCATTTGCCCTCATACTCTTTAGCTCCTCAGTGGGAGATGAACCCTTAACCCCGCCTACTTACACGGAATGGAAAATCAGAAACATCACACGCATATTTCATATGGAATGTAGTTATCCACAGAAAGACGCTGGACTAAACGCGGATGTGCACAAATCTAGACGTGTCCTTTTTGAGCCTAAGTACAGCGGATTATGAATGTAATGTAACTGAGTTAAAAACATCAAATGCTGGTTTAACTTTGAGGGGCAGCTTGTGTTTTCAGAATGTTGTTGGCAACTGCAGACATGGCTGGCTCGAAGAGTTGCAGGACTGTGATTAGAGTGAGAGTAACTGGAGGGATACATCGGAAATCATGGACAAGTCATGTTGAGTTTATGTATGCCTTTGGGGGCCTTGGTTCAAATGTAACTGGCAGTTCTAATCCACGGTCCTTAGAGTCTTCAAACAGTGGATTATCTGTTGGAATGAGCATATTTAACCTTTTTTTCTCAAGAATACAGTCCACTCTCATGAATTGGGAGGCAGGTTTGTGAGTGTGTGTATTTCACTTACGGCCCTTAGAAACCTTTCAAAATATTTGAGCATAGCGTAAATTTTCATCATGGGTTTTTGGTATTAGGACTATAAATCTAAAAATGAACAAAATGTTCTTATTGCTGGCAATCACTCTAAACGGGTTTCTTCTTCATTTCTATACAAGTGTCAAGAGTTTGGAAATTGCATCTGTGCCAAGAGTGATGTTTAGGTAAAACAATATGATATACACAGTATGTGCTACTTAACATCGTGAACCTTTACCTTGTACATACAGTATGTGTATCTTTTCTACAAGCTATAGAATTACTTGAATCACCTAGCGCTGGTATGATGTTGACTGCTTCCATATCCATCTGAATGTCATGTGGGCTGTGTTTATGGATGAGAGTGTCACACGTTATGGCCCCATGGCCTACTCTCCTAGCACCCGACTTGCATTATGTATGTGCATACATTCCGAGTGTGGTGTTATTACTCTTTGTGTGTGTGTGTGTGTCTGTGCTTGTTTGTGTGTTTGTTTGGTTAATGGTTGTTTAAATAGATATGGAAGTCACATCAGCCCTTTCATCTCCTCGGCTTTAAACACACACACACACACACACACACACACACACACACACACACACACACACACACACACACACACACACACCAGTCTTATGTATAGGGAATCATTAGCTAAAGTGATGCAGGTTTAGCTATCATGAATCACAGTGGCATCATATCGACAAGCCAGAGCCAGTATGGAATCCAAAATGTGGTTGTGTGTGTGTGTGTATGTGTGTGTGTATGTATGTGTGTGTTGTGAGGGTAAGAATCACCAGTATTTTGAGTTGGCAGCAAGCCCAGCCTTTCTCCCTTCCTCCCTATTTTTCACTGTCTTCCTTTCTGCCACCGTGGTATTCCCTGAAGGGAAACTTAATTTGCTCCCTCCCTGTCGCAGCTTCCCCCGTCCCCTTTTCTCCACGTCTTGCCCACCAGCGTCTCTGTGTTTTGGGCGATAGTCAGTGACAAACCAATTTGGGAGCACACATTACCCTCCCCCTCTCCCTGTCTTTGGTTTTACAATCAGCAATCCTCTTAAGTGGTGGGAACATCACAGAGGGCTTAAGGCTGAACCTGGTCATTAGCTTTGACTGGGCTTCTGCGTCAGGATAGCAACAATCGCCCGATAAACTGCTTAAAGGTAGAGTCAGCAATTCTGGAGAACGCTTGTTGTCAAAATCAGTGAATATCTCCTCACGATCCACTACCTGTCCATACTGTGTGTGTGGTGAATCAACAATCTGTTGTATACACAGCAGGAGCTCTAAACTTGTATTTACAGAGCCTAGGGGGATTGTGAGGAGATATTCAAGGATTTTGACAACGAGCGTTCTCCAGAATTGATGACTCTACCTTTAATGCGGAACAGGCAGACCTCAGGTTGACTTGGCACACTGTGAACTGGTCTGCTCTTTACCTGGGTCCCTCTTGAATAAGTCCAACGTTGTAGCACCTTCTGATCCATGGCTGTTGTCTTCATCATGCTCTCTGTGGCCTCCTTCCCTCAGTAATATCTCTCACAGTGTAGGCTACTTGTGATGATGGATGGTCAACCAGGAACAGTAAAGCAGACCCCACATCCATCACAAACTCAACAACAGCATATTTAACCACATCACCGTTCTTTTTTCTTCCATCCTGGCCCCGCTCTCCAGAGGTAGGCCATGTCACAGTCTCTCTGGCTCCTAGCCAATGTCTCCACAGGCTTTTAAACCAATCAGAGCAAGGCACAGCAAGGTAGACCTATTTGACAGCCTGATAAGACCTGGGCATAATGGACATGTTTATTACTTTTCATGCTTCACTATTGTAGCAGTATTTGTCAACTGGTAATATTTGACAAATACATTATTAATTAAAACTATTATCCTATCTCTTTAGTTAAGACATACATTTTTTCCATAACATATCATTAACACATGCATGTGTTGATATCCAACATAGCACTAGTCATTTCTATTCCGACAGGTTCAAGCAGGCTGACAGAAACATATCCCTTGCCCTTTTTATATCTCTTTGTCTGATGTTATGTCCCCCCCCCCCCCCCCCACAGCTCTGTCCTCCCCTGTAGAGCTGGGGCCGACCCTGGGCCTGAAGAAGTCCAGCTCGTTGGAGAGCCTCCAGACCGCCATGTCTGAGGTCAGCAGGAAAGAGCAGCTCCTCCTCCCATTCCACCGGCCGCGCCACAACATGGTGCGAGGCCGAGGCTGCAACGAGAGCTTCAGGGCCGCTATCGATAAGTCCTACGATGGGCCACCAGAAGACGACGATGGTACATGTGGTGCTTCATTTTATTTTTTTGCGTGTGGCTTGTGCTGTATATGTAAATCCTATCTCCATCCAAGAAATTGGGCGATGGTAAGCAAAGAAAAAAGGAGTCTTGCCAAGTCTAAGGGATCCGTGATGTCGCAGCAGCTGTTTTTCTCTTGATACATTTAGTGTGACAGACACTATCTTTTGGATGTGCACGTGTATCACTTGCCTATCCCCTAAACCTTCACTCTCCATATGTTACCACATTGGATTGTGTATCTGTATGACTCATTCCTAATACTTAACATGTATTTTCAGTCCCTTCTTGATGTATTTTTCTCACATGGCGATCAATGCATATTCATATTCATTGATCCCTCTTTATGTTCAATGTATTCTATAATAACAATCACAGCTAGTGTAAAACACCCATTAATAAGCAGTAGCATTGCCTAACAAAATGTGATCAAATTCTAATCTGGTCTTGAGCTTTGAATATTTATCTAGGAGCTAAATGGTATAGCTAACTTGGGTTGGAGCTAAATGGTATAGCTAACTTGGGCTACCATTTAACTGCAGAAGGTTTCAATTCCCCACTGTGTTATTAGCAGCACCATGTTATCAGTCACCACCAGAGTAATGAGTGGGGCTGTTTCAGATTAGCGCCCCTCACACAGGATGGGACTAATAGGCCACGTCAACACCACACACACACACCGGCCACATCTTTCACCAGCTTTCTAGATGTTTAACACTTTGAAAGCTACCGTTAATTGACAGAGAACAGTCCCCTTAGAACTATGTCTGTCTTTGTATGTTTCTTTTTCTGCGTTTTCATCTTCTTGTTATACTTGTGTTCAAGCTCAGATGAGATTGTCACTGTTAGCTTGAATGTGAATGCCAAAATCAAATAATGTACAATCCTATTTTTGAGTGGTGGATCAGCTTTACCTTTAGAACAATGGCAGCTGACATTTTGAAAGTAGAAGTTCAGAGTTAATTATCTTTAGTTAGGGTTTATGTGTAGCTGATGCATTGTGGGGGATCCTGAGCTGAATCCAGCTAATACTGTACATCAGCGGCTCAAAGTTTCCATTGAATTTAGTTGTCAAACGGGACTTTTCAACAGAAGCGTTCAATCATGGCGTTCATGTCTCACGTCAGCTTGGGTGGATTATAGTGTTCAATAGCGATTTCTTTTTTGTAATGTGTCACGTGTTGCACTACTTTCACATGTGTTGCCATCTAATGGTTTATTTGTATCTCTTCATTTGTTTTATTCATATTATTATGTCTCCTCACTACATCATTCATTTCACTGACCATAACGACTACTGACTACTCTACTACTATCTAGTTTGAATCCAACCAATCCTGATTCACAAAGATAGTATGTGTATTCTGCATGGTACTTAAACTCTATATCTCTTTATAAAATAAGTGTTTGAGCTGTCTGACTGGTACACACGCACACACACACACACACACACACACACACACACACACACACACACACACACACACACACACACACACACACACACACACACACACACACACACACACACACACACACACACACACACACACACACACAACACACCATACCGAGAGAGGGAGAGAGAAACAGTATATAGATTTGACCGCTGTTAACTGTCTGACAACTTTAAAATGTTTCATAGCGATCACACCTGTGGTCATTTTTAATGTTGAACATTTTTAATGTTGAAAGGGGAGACCCACACACACACACACACACACACACACACACACACACACACACACACACACACACACACACACACACACACACACAATTACAATTTCATTCCGTTGCTTGACAGTCTTTGTAATTAAGTTTGAAGTGAATATCTACACTAAGTTAAATCTTAATTGAAGATTCTAATTTGGTTTGGTTATCTTATAAAATCTGACAAGTATTATGTGTGTGTGTGTGTGTGTGTGTGTGTGTGTGTGTGTGTGTGTGTGTGTGTGTGTGTGTGTGTGTGTGGCCTGGTCATTGTAATTCAAGGCAGCCCTCCCGTCTGTCGAAAAAGTAATGAGGCATCACAGTTTATGCTTTGAACGTTTTCACTTCTTACTTCTTAGGGTTAATGAATACACCGTTAAGATAATACATCTGCCTTGGAGATGTTGAGTAGAGAAAGTGTAGTGTTATGTGCCTGTGTGTATGTGGTATGTTCATGAGTGGATAAGTACAGTGTTGTGTAATTGTTTCTTTGTGTTTATGTGAATGTTTGTGTATGTGTGATAATGTTTCTTGATTGTATTGCTATAGTGTGTTGTCTGCCAAAGAGCATTACCTAATGCCTAAACGCTCTGTGTGTATGTGCAACTGGAACCCACTCACAGGAGTCCCTTCAAATGCATGATTCTTGATGGTGCTGACGACTCGTATGTTAATACCAAATAATGCCAAATTATGTGATGTGCTAGTTTGCCCCTTACCAACAAAAAAAGACAGGGTCATGGTTAACATAGTGATATTGCTTCACATTTTCACCCTATAGAAATGAATAAAGTATGGGGAGAGGGTTCGCAAATGGAAAAACCCTATCATGTGATCATCTTTTGAGTAAATTGGGTATAACATGGTGAACGCATGGCAGCTCCATTGCTTTAACTTGAATGGATACAAAATGTGGCTGACGACTCGTGTCACAAAGTGTGCTTGTAAAGCCCAGTTCAGACCAAAGATTCGCCTAGCAACGATTTGCAACAAGACGGTTTTAGAACGTTGCGGGGGAGAAGTGGCAGCAGTGTGAACTGCTCGTTGCAGCGCGTTGCAAGGAGTCACAAGGAGTCGCAGAAGATTCAACATGTCAAATCGCCAGGTCCAGTTTTAGAACGTCTCAGCCTGTCTCGTCACAAGGAGTTGCGAGTTGCAAGTCGTTGCGAGGCGAATCTTTGGTCTGAACTGGGCTTTATATATCAGTTTTCTGAGAGTATCTATTTTTATTCAGAATGTCAATGAAAAGTCCTATCTTACAAAGCTTGTTACAGCCAGATATTAAGGGGGCCTCCATCCACAGTGTGCGTTTGACTCTTTGGGTAACGGTTGACTTTTAAATATAACAAAATGATGGAAGAACAGCCCACTGCATTTATTTTCTTTTAATAGTATTGTTCTTTCTTCTTTTTAAAACACAGTTTGTGCCCTCACTACCGTTTTTTTATTAACCTTTATTTTTCCAGGAATATACTCATTGAGATTCAAAATCTCTTTTCCAAGAGAGTCCTGGCCAAGAAGGCAGCATAAAAACATAAAAGTTTCACATTAAAAAACAAAATTTCACACTTAAAACAAGACACAAAATACAATAAAAAATAAAAATAAAATAAAAAGTCACAAAGCATCAATCTCATTGGCAGTAAGTCAGTGTTCAGTAACCGGGCATGTACAGTTTGCAGTTAAATAGTCCTTAATCCTGCTTTTGTAATTGTTCATGGTGATAAGGGATTCAAGTTTAAGGTGTTCCTGTAGCTTACACCATGATGAGGGGGCAAAAGATTTAAAGGCACTTTCACCAAACGCAGTGCGAGTCCGAGGAACGTTATACATAATCAAACCTTGAACTCCCATCTCCTTTTCTTCTTTCATTCCCTTTAGATGAGGCTTCTGAGGCCAGCTCTGGCCGGGACACTCCTGCAAGTAGTTCATCCCGACAGGGAGTGGGGGGATCGGATAGAGGAGAAAGGCAAAAAAGACAAGAAAAAGAAAGGCAAAACCAAGAAGAAGGAAAAGGCCAAGGGGAAGGGAAAAGAGAAAGAGAAAAAGAAAGCAGAAGAGCCCGAGGAGACAGAGAAGAAGAGCAAGAAACTAGGCTTTGGCCTGCTGAGGTAAGTTACTGTGTGGGTGTGGGAGTATTCCCTTGTTTGTATGTGTATGTGTACGCAGAATACCATACACTACACTACACTACCTGCTGAAATCACTTTCAACCATGTTCATCTTGCAATGTAAAGGCCAGGACACACCAGCCCGAAAATCGCCGTCGTAGAGTCGATAGGGGGTCGGGAGACGAATCTGTTTGGTGTGTGCCGTAATGTCGGCCGACGTAGAGGTCGTCGGGCTTGTTTTGAGCCTGTCGCCGCCGATTGAACATGTTCAATCGGCGGCGACAGGCTGGCCGACCGTCTTTCATTTGGAGCAATTTGATTGGTGGAGGGCT
Organism: Ammodytes dubius; assembly: GCA_026122265.1. Taxonomy (NCBI): domain Eukaryota; kingdom Metazoa; phylum Chordata; class Actinopteri; order Uranoscopiformes; family Ammodytidae; genus Ammodytes; species Ammodytes dubius. The sequence goes on along the minus strand of CM047516.1, from coordinate 7,698,989 downwards.
AGCGAATCAGTGAAGCCCGGAAGTGAGGCGGGTAGCACAAACAGCTAACAACAGCTAACCATCGTTTTAATGTGTTTGTTCGTTTCGTTTTGAGAGTACTCACATGCATCAACCCTTGTTGACTGCTCGACACCATGCTCGACACTCTCTGCTAAAAATTGTGCTCTTATGGTCCATAAATATAAATACGTATTTCTATCTATGTTTATGCTCTAGAGAGTTGTCCCATCATTTCCGGCTTTCGTATTTTTTCGGGCCACAATACAGATTAGCGCCGCCTGCTGTTATGGAGACATTACGTCCCGCGCAAGCAACAGAGCGTACGGAAAGTCAGCAGTCAGTTTGGTGTGTTCTCTGGCCGCGACGGGAAGCCTGGAGCTTCCTGAAACAGCCGACTCCATTTTTTGCGTAGTCGGAACAAGTAGAAACAAGTCGGACTGGTGTGTCCTGGCCTTAAGTGTGTGTGTTTGAGAATGGGAAGGCAGACATTCTGTTGGAAACAACACTATTTATGTTCAGTGCCATGTAGATCAGTAGTCAGATGCTTTCTTCAATTTTTCAAAATGACATTATCAATATCATATGCAGGTACACACAAATAATATACATAATATGCATCTTTGGCTTTTATACATTTAGTATATTTTCTCAATAACCAGGGTCTTTTAGGAAATAACTCAAACAGAGATAGAAATCAACAGATATGTATCGGCTCCTGTCAAAAGGTGCCAATAGTGGGTGTGCCTGTGGCGCAGTGTGTGGGGTGTGTCCCGTCCCCCCACCCCCCGGGCCCAGGCCCTGCAGCAGACCCGGGTTTGAATCCCGCCCGGGTCAGTTCTCTGAATGTCTTCCCCTCTTTGCCCCATTTCAGCTCTGTCTCTCCAAATCTATCTAATAAAGCAAAAATGCCAAAAAATAATCTTTAAAGAAAAAAGATGCCAATATATAGGCAGAATCTTTGAACACCTAATGCATTCATACTACATTAGACCATAAAACTCTGAAACATAGACACTGAGGTCTTTTCTCCCTCTCGTGAAACACTATCATATGCTCACAGGCACATAAAGACCGCTCTAAGAACGCTGCCCCAATGTCCTTAAGAGGTGCTGAAAATGATCAGCCAGAACTATTTCATGTGATTAACTTGAACAATATCTGCTCCAGTGTGAGTGAATGGGGCGTGGGCAGACTACAGCATGAATGGGCCAACGTCTTTCAATGAACAATTTGTACTTTCTACCTTAATTCCTACCTTTTATTTTTTTTCACCCAATGTTGTTCCTGAAATGGGATTTCACATGGCCATTACATAGATACCAATCTTAAGAAAAATATACTTACAAGCAATTTGGTCTACAAAATACAGGCCCGGCCTTTCAAAATACACTTCTAAAAAGCAGCCTGTGTGAACCAGAACACAGATAAACACTTCCAGATTTCAAAGTGGGATTTTATCACAACAATTATCTCTCAGAATTGCATGTTATTTAAAGTGAAATATTAGGCTATTAGTTTAATGTGTGCTAAGTTTACCTGATTGAGTAGGTTCAGTGCTCTTACTTTAGAAGTCTCCACCTTTTTTCTTCCCCCCTTCTCCACCGTGTTGTCCTCTCTTTCCCTTCTAGAGTGCTTTTGCTTTCTACTGTAAACATCTAGTGCAGTATGTCCGTCCTGGGAGAGGGATCCCTTACTTTGTCGACTCTCCCTGAGATTTCTTAAATTTTTTTTAATCCCGGTAAAGGGTTTTTTAGTGGGAGTTTTTTTCTCAGCCGAGCTAAGGGTGAAAGGGCAGGGTGTCATATTCTATTATATTGTATGGAATGTAAAGCCCACTGAGGCAAATGTCTATTTGTGATATTGGGCTATACAAATAAAATTGATTTGATTTGATTTGATTTGATTTGATTTGATTTGATTTGAATTTGTAAAGCATTTGGTCATTAGTAAAGAGCTGTTCTTGTTGAGAGCAGTAACATTCCATTTAGGATGTTACGAGGTTCCCTTTGTCATCCAGTTGTGTCAATAGGTCCTTATTAGCCTCATAATTGTGTTCAATTAACTATACACAAAGAGAGCATTTCAATTGATGGGGAGGGTAGACAGAAATAGGTATCCTATGTGTTGTGTACTGCATACTCCGTCCCTTCCTTATTCTCACACTTATTTTTTTTTGTGGTTTTAGTTCAATGTCAGAACTACCGGTTTGCTTGAATTACGTGCCTCCATCTTCCGCCTTAGATGTGAGCCCTATCGCCACTTTAACACATCACAGCACAATATGCAACGGTGGGGTATATGGAGAAAAAATATATGAACACATATGAAATACAGCATCAGCGGCAGTTCCATCTGTTCATTTGATTAAGAGTCCTGCATTTTGTAAATAATATTTAGCCTCATGATGAAATTCAATGTAGAAATCACTTGGTCAGGCTGATGGCTCTCAGCACTGCACACAAGCCTGAAGTGAATTCTGTTAGATTGATGTAGATCAATGTTCCTGCCAACTGCATGGATTAATAAAGTAATATCCATTCACTGTGTATGCACTGATATTATAGAAAATGCAGCCAAATTTGCCCTCTTAATAACATTAAATGAAGAAAAGTATGCAAATATATATTAGCTGATTCATCAGTAGGCCATCACGAGGGTCGTTAAGTCTTCACTGGCAGAAAGTTGCCAGCAATGCAGCCTGAGAGAGAACTTTCTTGCAGCAATAACATTTTTAAAGCCCTCTCCTGGTGCCAAATATCCTTGTGCATTGTCTCTCCATAAACGTCATGTCTGAACAAACAGGCAGCCGCACATTTCCAGATTAAAATATGGTATCAAAATGATACACAGATAGACTCTCTGTGTCTCTACTATCACATCTGAATCCTGCTTCTTTTTTATGATTTGTAATATCAGCAGAGAAACAATCCCCCAACTTCTAAACATAATCATAGATTTATACTGTTTGACTGTTGCGTTTCAACCCATCCCTTGCCCCGTGAGCTCTCTCATTTGATGTTTGATGGTGTTATCAAGGACCAATGTGTGAGCTGTGTAGAGCCAATGTATCACTGGTGGCACCTATGTGATGTATGCCTATATGCATCCACATATTACCCACCTTTAGGATCTCCATTATTCCTTCCCCGCCTCTGTCTTTTCCCACCATCCTCTAATGCTCCTTTTCCATTATGGCTCTAAGGCATTACATGACACACCTTAAAGTATCTCTTCACCCACCTACATCACTCCATCTTACCACCTCGGCCATGTTTTAAGTGCTGCAGAGATCAAGGGAGGTTACACCTAACCTTCTCTCTTTGTTCACCCTTCTCTCTTCCCCCCTTTCCACCTCACTGTTTGATTATGGCCTGCACAGCCTACGCAGAATATCTCCAGTTGATTCTAACCAAGCCTTTTTTCCTCTTTGCAACTATCCCTCCATCCATCTTTTCAACTAACCACCAATTCCCTCCATCACGCCTTGCCTTAAGTGCCTTTAGAAGCCATATAATACACCCAGGGATGTATTAGACCTTTCCTCTACACCCCATATCTCATCACCATAAGAGGGCCTTGATTAGGGCCCACCGATAATCTCACCCTCTCTCTCCTTCCCCTCTTTCTAGACATATTTCTGTAACCACACTCTCTCTCTCCTCTCTCTCTCTCCCTCTCCATCAACAACATCATATTTGCTTCATTCCAATTTCTTCCTCTGAGCCCGCTCCCCTCCAGCTCCCTATCTGCATTTGATTGCACGTAATGGCGGTAGACTGAGAAAAGGCAAAATTGGTGCTATTCACTTCAGTTCATTCTGGGCTGAGCTGCTGATTTGTCATATTCATGTAAGGCCAGCTCTGATTGGCCTAATGGTCCGGAGGAGAGAGGGGTGGTATTGGATACTCAACCCTACTCCGAGGTCTCTGGCTTTACTAGTGCTAAATGTTAATGTGTTTATCATTGATCGGTTCAAACGTGTCACACACAAGATCTCGTCACTAAATACTATATTATCATTCCATCCAAACTGCTGCAAAGACACATGTCAGTATTGTTGCTCTGATGTTCCCATAGTAAATGTGTATATTATTGAACCTTTAACTCTCTTTACTGGTTTTTCCAAATTAAATTATAATTGCATACATTGCCATTTTGGCCAAATTTAGATTTAGTGTAGAAAGGTTTAATGTGATTGCTGAGATGTTTAATTCACATTGTTAACCCAGATATTAAAGTCAGTCACTCTGAATATTTGTTTCAAATGTCCTCTAAAGTGGACAGCTGGCTCTGTCATCTGAACTGCTGCCACCTGCCAATCAGACATGCCAATCATATGTGTGTGTGTGCGTGCATGCGCTGTGTGTGTGTGTGTGTGTGTGTGTGTGTTGTGTGGTGTGTGTGTGTGTGTGTGTGTGATCATCATGAATATTCATGTGGTGATAAAACATGATTGGTCACACACACTCAGATGGATGGCATATAGTTGGCACATGGTTGCTGTGAATCTTCCTCAGAGAGTGTGTGTGTGCGCGCGCCATTTGTGTGTGTGTGTGTGTGTGTGTGTGTGTGTGTGTGTGTGTGTGTGTGTGTGTGTGTTTACTCCAAATGTGTGTGACCCTTTTATATTCTCTGATTAGTGGATATTTTCTCTGTCTTGCTAAGACGATTAAGGTGACCCTAACACCTACAACCATAACTTAATACTCTATAAACATCATTTTACATTGGTTGAGATGGTTGTTTGAGCTGCTCTGTTTTGTGAGCTATTCTGTAGTGTGCGTGCGTGTGTGCATGCGTTTCTTTCTGTCTGTTTGTTTATGTGTGAAAGGGAAAAGTGAGGCCGTCTGTACAAATAAGAATATGGTAATCTATTAGGTGTGATTGGAAATGTACAAGGTCTACCAGAAGCAAAGAGAAACTGACACCTCTGTTGCCAGTGCATCATGTTTAAGTCATTTTCGCTGCGTGTTGTAGAGTTGTGTGCATGCTGGTCATTTTCATGTTTTAAAAGTGTGTGAATGTATGATAATCTGTGATAATAAATGCATGGTTGTCTGCTTGGTCTGCTGTATACTCACCCCCATCCAGCCTCCATCGCTCAGTGTTGAGTGTTCACTGAACATCTTTGTGTTTCTGTATATATGCCCATGTGCATATATGTTTGCAAAATGTCGGCTGAACAATTTACTTGCATGGGAAAAAATCTAATTTTTAGACGGTATGTCGGGCCTATCAAATCTTAAAAACCAAAAGAGCAACACAACAATGAAGCCATTAACCAAAATTACAAATATACATAAAAACCCATTTAGAACATCATGTTATTCCTGAGTTTATTCCCTTTCTGTACCTCTAGTTGATGTCCCCCATATTTGCCCTTTTTTCCCTTTTCATCCTCTCATTCCAGGTGGTCATAATGTAGCACCATTGTTAGACTTTAAAGTGCTCCATTGGGGGGACTATTAGCCCATCTCGACAGGGCGGTGCTTTTAGTGGCTATAGCTCATTTGCAAGGCTACTACCTTTTTTTTGCTCTTATCTTTATAGAACAAGATGCTATTTATAGTAATGCTTGCTTCATAGAGACTGTATTTACCACTATTGAGCAATGTATGTGGAAACATGTAGGAACAGTAATAAAGTAAACTAATATTTACAATTTTGGGACGGCTGTCGAAGCATTTGTAGTTCAATCCCCGCCTCCTGCCACATGTCCAAGTGTCCCTGGGCAAGAAACTGAACCCTAAACTGCTCCTGATGGTTGGCCAGCACCCTGCGTGGTAGCCTGCTGCCATCAGTGAACGTGTGTGTGTCTGTCTGTCTGCCTGTCTGTCTGTATGTCTGTCTGTATGTCTGTCTGTCTGTCTGTCTGTGAGTGAATGAGAAAAAATAAAATGTACAAATTGTGCTTTGAGTCTGAGGCTTCAGAAGTATTCATGCAGTCCATTTACCATATACAATGTAATACAAAATAAATAGCCAGAGGTATAAGCTTTTTAATACAGTTCAGAAGAGAATTGAATAGGATTTTGATTAGCTTACATGCCATTCTACTATGACAACATTTCAGTCAACTAATGGCCAGACAACATGGTCAGGTTTGAGTAATGGCAACATGAAATCTGTGCAAAGAGGCTGTTTAAAGCTCTTTATAACCCTGTTTTTTGACCAGACATCGCTTGTCATTGTTCCATAATTAGAGAGCACATGCTTGAAAGCGGGGTAAGGACCCGCCAGCTGCCAATCAAACATCATGACAGAAAGTCATTGGTGTGTCACGGACTTGTGTCACACCTGTCAATCATCTGTGTGTATATGCTTGCATTCGAATGTGTACTTCCATACACAGTGTTTATGTGTATGTCCGCGTGTGTGTGTGTAATTGTTATCGCGGCACACTTGTCCATCATCTGTTCCCTCGGGAATCCATTTGCCAATGATAGCAAATGGAGGCGTGTCTATGGAGAGGCAGAGGGAGGGAGTGAGAGAAGAAGAGAAGAATAGAAAGAATAGATGAAGTGAGAGTCACAGATGTTTGCACTCATTTTCTGCTCGTTTGTCAAGAGCTTTTCTCCTCGTCGGATATTCAGAAGGAAAAGTGTGGAACCGCCCCCTGCACACTCTGCTTACTGTTCACCATTCTGACATGTGGGTGTGTGTGTGTGTGTGGTGTGTGTGTGTGTGTGTGTGTGTGTGTGTGCGGTGTGTGTCTTGGTTGTTCACTGTAAGAACCTGTTTCAGTTTTAGACCTGTTAATGCTTTACCATGTATGCCAGCTAGCTTAAACATGGTTAGAAAATGTAACAGGGTATATGCTACTGTTGAGTGTAAAGAAAAAGATTTAATTGAATTTAACTTAGATTCCCCCATAGTCCCCTTCCGTCATGTTCTTGTGCTTTCCTCTTGGGATTACTATCTGTTAATATGTGTCTATGACCAGGGATTTTTTTAATTTTGTATTCAAGTGGTAGAGGAAAATCCATATCTTACACAAACAAGCATGTGTATTATGATCATTTGACCGGCCTTTCAGCTAAACCTAAAGTAAAATAGCAGTCAGGCTTGTTCAGTATTGTCTGCCATCTGCGGTGATGGCATATGCTGAAACGTTTTTTTTAGAAATATTTGGAATTAAGACAGCATTTACACTCAGATGAAAAAATACATTTGCAAGGAGGCAAGCTTAATCATCTTGTGTACATCTTGCCCTGTGTTTTCATCAATAAGAAATGTTGCGGATAGGTTATGTTCAACAGATTTCACGGTGGTACATATTGTTTACTGCCAACTCATTGTGAGCTCAACAAGATCAATTATGACAAGAAGCAATAATTCCTAAAGAAAGTTTTTTTCATCCTACCTTTTCCCACGCAGATGGAAGCTTTAAGAAACTTGTTCATACATGTCCAATTCTATCTTTATTGCATGCAAATGAGTAGCCATACATTCTCCATACAGATTGTGGTGTGAGATCATGAATATTCATGAGTTCATCATTCTGTTCCCACTAATGACACAGCGAGGTAATGTATTCATCCTGACTGGCTGCTAATCAGCTGGCCTCACTGTGACAAACCTTGTGAAATATGCTCAGGCTGTTATGTCATAACTTGTACATGTTGAAACATGTCCTGGACGTCCTGACTACATATGGCACATGTGTCTGATGTGCCCGTTTAACTCTGTTTACCCAGCTCACCGCATCACTGTCGCAGGTGCCTGTGCACTTCTTAGCGACCAATGAAAGTAATGGCAAATAAATTAACTTAACATTTGATTATTAGGAGAATTAGACTCACCTTTAGAACCTCTCTATGTTTTTAAATGTGTGCTGTCTTGACACTGGTGGATGGTGATTTAACTGATGGTTCATGTTGTAGAACACTCACACATTGAAAGCAAGTGGCTCATTTTCGGAGGTGAAAATTTGAAGAAGAAAAATTTAAAAAAGCAATTAAGCTAATTCTGTTCTTGCCTGCTGCACAGCTAGAATGCTCAGCGTGAGGGAACAGGTCACATATACAGTACAGCTCTGGAAAATAATTAAGAGACCAATCTGGCTTTTCCTTAACATTTTCATCTCTACATTATTTATTGAAAATGCTCTTAATGACAAAAAATATATTGGAATTTGGTAAAAATCTTGTCAGTAGTTTATATAATTTTCATTCTACTCAAACATAGGCCTTTAAATAGTAAAACGAGAGACACTGAACACTTGGAGTTGTCTCTTAATTTTTTCCAGAGTTGTAGGTGTCACGTAATTTCAAGACAAGCTAATTTACTCATGGATTCATTTATTTCCCAAAAACAAATAAAGTAAGTTAGTCCATCTCCTTCCCCTCAATAAAGGCATACTCATACAGTATACACCCTGTATAAAGGTATACTCATACAGTATACAGCCTGTATAAAGGTATACTCATACAGTATACACCCTGTATAAAGGTATACTCATACAGTATACACCCTGTATAAAGGTATACTCATACAGTATACACCCTGTATAAAGGCATACTCATACAGTATACACCCTGTATAAAGGTATACTCATACAGTATATACCCCCTGTACAACAATATCTCTCTACAGACCATATTGTCTACCTTTCATGAAAGCTGTTAATGGTGTGTTTGTTCTGACATGTTACAGAGTATTTTTTATAAGAGTCATCAACGCTTAGTTTAATCTAATTAGAGGATCTGTATTTACCATTTAGACACAGCTGAGGCTGTCTTTCATATCTCTTTCACTTTTCAAGTTGTTTTTCTAAACCATCTCCATTTGATCTATCTCTAACCATCTGTTTTTTTTTCAGTTTAAACTTACCTCCAAATTACCTTGTTCAACCTTTTAATTTGTCTCCTCAAAGCTGAGGCAAGGGAAGGAAAGGGGGATGACAGCATAGAAGAGAGGAGAAAAGGGGGGATGGGAGAGGTTAAGTGCTGTGAGAGAAGTGTTTTGATACCGTGGGGGTGACATGCAAAAACGCCACCGCGATAGATAAAAGGGGTGAAGGATAGGTAAGCTATGGATAGACACGGAGGTGAATATAATGCCAGAAAAAAAGGGTAATGCTGGGTTAAAACGTCAGTGAGGTAAAGAGAGAGAGAGTTGAAGGAAAGGGTAATCCACTAACTCTGGACCTATAGCGGGTAATTAGAACAAGGTTTCTCCCATTGAGCTCCCCGAATAGCTTTATTCACCCCCTATAGTCCACACTCCACAGTAAGCAATTTAAGGAAACGTATTACCCAAGCACACACAATACACAGTTGTTTGGTTGTGTTTTGTTTTTTTACTCCAGCAATGCATAGCCTCAGCTACAATGCAGTAGCACACAAGTAATCACACACGTTAAAATGACCACAGACGTTGCTTTAAATAATGCACATCAGGTTTAGTGATACTTCAAAAACATCAGTAGTGGGTAGGGTAAGCGTTGCAAAAAATAATAAAAAACATCAATAAATTCACTAGATAAATAAAACATGAGGCGCGTTATAAAGTCAAGTTTGCATGTTGGATACATCAACTGTTTAGTAGGATCGGCTAGCGTAATGAACCATATAGCTGCAGAGCTGTTAAGGTTACTGAGCTTCTATGAGTAAAGAGCTCTTATTGTATTCTTTTTTTCCCATATAAACATAGATACAGTCAACTTGTGTCTTTTTACTATCAAATGCCAGTGAGTGTACTGTGTCCACACAGCCTGATGCTATTGACATTAATTCCCATTTAGTTTTGAAGTTGAAGTTCATGTGTGTGTGTGTGTGTGTGTGTGTGTGTGTGTGTGTGTGTGTGTGTGTGTGTGTGTGTGTGTGTGTGTGTGTGTGTGTGTGTGTGTGTGTGTGTGTGTGTGTGTGTGTGTGTGTGTGTGTGTGGTGTCACGGTCCCCTCCAGGTAATGACTTGTGTAGTGTGCAGTAGTGCTGAGTGTGCTATCAATGCTGACCACACGCAAACTGCATTGACTGGTGCAGTTTGCATATTGATATGTAGCCACTTAAAACTGGCCACAAGGTCTACTGTTGAATGCCATCTTTTAATTAAGATTAGGTTGTGTAGAGTGCATATGGTACTTGCAGTGTTAAGCAATACCACAAACTATGGTCACTGTGTCACTGATGTATTACTCATTATCAATGTATTCCAGTGTTTTAACTTATTCATATAGACCTGCACATATCGACTCTATATTTGTTTGTCAAATTACATATTGTTTATGTTTACCATGTGTATTACACGTTTTCCTTATTTTTATGTGCCTATTGTAACCATGGCATTTGATGTTATAGGCTAAAGTATGGAGTTTGAAGGATTTGTATTATAAAAATGTTCAATTTCCAAGAATAAGATTGAAAATAAGGGACAAGGAGGACAGAACTGCCGGCTAAACCCATGTTTTGGGAGCTTTTCAATTGAATACAGTGCAGGCCCTGTTTAGTTATGGCAGCTGCTTCATTTGTATCTACCCCTACCCCTCTTCTGCCAACCAGAAGTGGTGGCATGCTTGTCTGTGAGTTAGAGGACCAAGAGAAGCAGAGATGATGTAAACCAACATTCTAACGGTCTGAATCACTTAGCACTGGATAGCCCAGTGTGTGTATCTGCCTTTATGTCACTGTTTGCAGGGCGTCAAGCAGGTTTATTTGTTGTAAGATCAGTGTTCATTTGGTGTTTGTTCCTCATTTGCATTCCACAGCACAACAGCCTGAAGTCTGTTGAAATCCCAATGAAGGGTTATACTATTTACATGTTTACGAATTGTTTTTTGTTTGACACTCTTCCACGTCTCCCTGCCTCCCTCCTCTGTCTGTCTTTCTCTCTCTCTCTCTCTCTCTCTACTCTCTCTCTCTCTCTCTCTCTCTCTCTCTCTCTCTCTCTCTCTCTCTCTCTCTGGTCTGTCTTTCTCTCTCTCTCTCTGTCCAGGTTTGGAAAGAAGAAAGAGGAGAAGAAGGAGGCCAAAGCAGCGCTGCAGAGGCAGAAGTCTGAGCTGCTCAGTGATCATGAGCTGGAGAGGATGAGAGATGAGAGGGAGAGGTGGGGAGCCCAGCTCACATGCTTAGGATTGTTGATGCTTTATATCCGCTGACGTACACACTCACATACTGTATATATGTTCTAGGGCTGTGACGATACACCAACTCACGATTTAATTTGAAAGGCATTTTATTTAAATAGAATGTATAATAACATATAATATAATGTATGAATAACCTTAACAGATTTGAACTCAATATAAGCAAAATGAATACATGAGTAACCGAAGATATAATATGTTGCTCTTCTCTGTAACATGATATTACTGTTTAAAAATTAAAAATAAGTGAACTGTGCTGTAAATCAAGTTAGAAAACAAATACACACTTAGAATCTTCCTTCACCAAACCTGATTGGTTGATTTAATATGAGAGTTAAAAACATTTTTATTTTTTTCTAAATCGTGATTTGCCTTCTCACACCGTGATACAGGATCACTTTTTGTAAAAACATGTGAATATTTCCTCACTGTCCATCCGCTACCTATACCTGTGTGCTGTGTGTGTGTGCGGTGAAAAACTATTCAGGGTGATTACACAGCCTAAGCTCTGTAAACTGGTATGTCGCTATCTAAGGTAGGCCCATGTTCACCGACATACCACTTTACAGAGCCTAGGCTGTCTATCAACACCAGATTTACTTTGCCGGTGCACACACAGTTAGGACAGGTAGCTGATTGTGATGAGCTATTCACTGATGTTAGACTCTCCAGAATGTCTGACTCTTTGAACTGGCTCCCTGTGTGTCCATCAGAATCGAGGCAGGGCATCCTGAGCTCCAGCAGCAGAGTGCTGGGGCTCCGTATGCAGATGTGGAGGATGACGACGCAGACCCCAACTACGCCCGGATACAAACCTTCAGGGGCCGAGACATGGCTGCAGTGCCACAGCTACCGCCTCAGTCACCTCCCTACAGCACCATCCATCCAGCACATGCCCGCTCGCCTTCACCCCAGGGCCCCGCTGCCTTCATGGGGCACGGAAATCACGCTAACGACCCTGGAGCCATCCCCGACGATGACCCCATTGATAGGCTGTACGCCAAGGTCAATAAACGGGGAGCTGGAACTTCATCTCCTACCGCCCCTGCTACTGCCAATGACAGGTGAGGCCATTATATTTAACCATAAGATCTGATTAAGTGTTGGTTTAGTCTGTTTGATAAACCTACTGTACGCCCCTGTCCTCTGCCATGCCTGTTCACTTCCCAAGTGCAATATAATCTTGCTGATGCTGGGTATATGATCCTTTTTTTTCACATCACCTGCCTCAATCAGGTGTATTGGGCACAGACTTGTGTGTGTGCGTGTGTAAGGGGGTCAGTGTGTGCGTTTAAGAGAGAGATAAAGACAGTCAGACAGAATTGTCTGTGTGTGTACTCACATGCCAACTGACATACATACTGTAGTTTGTCTGTGTGTGTGTGTGTGTGTGTGTGTGTGTGTGTGTCTGTGTGTGTATTCTAGTGAAACGAAGAAGAAAGAATCCCTGCAGGGCTCACTGTGTTCCTCTCAGCTCCACACTCACTTACTGTTTACCTTTTAGTATGTCAGTCACAGCTCACTTACTCCTCGATATATATCCACCAGTAAAGATATTTTCAGATAGACGCACATTCACCTTATTTCTGTAGCTGTCTTGAAGCAAGTCAAATAAAGCAGTCTGATGGACAGTTCCATGCTTCATATGGAGCTTTTCTGACACTCTGTCTTTCTCCTATTTTCTCCTCCATGCATAAACAATGTTTCATTATGAAAAGTCAGCCCTCATTTGACCTTGGCTTCTAGGGAAGACTTCTTAAGATTGTGTTTTAGGGTAAATTGCTAAAATGTTAATGTCAGCACATTCCCAGGTGTCGAAAACTATTCCAAGGTCAAGTTTGAGACACCACTGTCTTAAAGCAAAGGCTACTTAAACCAAGAGTACCAAATAAGTCATTTATTTGACTTACTTAAACTCTCAGTATGTCATTTTTTTTAATTAAATTATTCACCTTCCAACTGCAGGTTTTCACACACACCCCATAATATGCTGTCCCCTACCATATAGTATACTTTGGAATATGTAAATAAGTTAAGTAGTTTGCTTGGGATTTAAAGATTGCACTACCTGATTAGATGTACAGACAAACAAATGAATCACAGTAGACAGGAGAAGAAGGAGGCCAAAGCAGCGCTGCAGAGACAGAAGTCTCATTTTTTTTTAAATGAAAAGCATCACATAATTGTTTCTGTAGATATGTGATATGTTATGAGCTAGGCCGAGGCCTCAGTTTCTAGATGGATGGATGGATAGATAGATACATAAATAAATACATTCCCATGGTCCAGTGAGGATTTTATTAAAGTCAAATCAGTCTGATATTGTCTTGTGTTTTGCAAACCTATCTCCACGGCTACAGCAGTCCTGGCAGGTAATGCTGTACTTGTATCATCACGTCCTGGATGCTGATGATGCAGACAGAAGGAAGTCCAGGTATTGGCTGAAAGTAATCGATGGTGCCAAAAAGAGCAGATAGTGTGTCAGCGGTGTGGGGGTGTGTGTGTGGCGGGGGGTTACGCTATGCTCCTGTGCTCCGAGGGAGGCCAGAGTACCGCTATGCATGCGGGAGACAGAGATAAACCAAATCGCTTAAGACCCCATTCCATCAGCGCCTCAGCAAAGCAAGGAAGCACGCACGCACACACACACACACCACGACGACGCACGCACACACACACACACACAGACAGACAGACAGACAACAGACACACACACACACACACACACACACACACACACACACACACACACACACACACACACACACACACACACACACACACACACAGGAAAGAGTAATACAGTGATAAAAACACTGAAAAAATACAGCTCCCAAATGTACAATGACATGTGTGTTTGCAAACTGAATACAATATGTACATAGACTGCTGCTGTCTGTTAGAAGGCAAGTCATGAATATTAAGAATGATTCAACAAGTCAAAGAACAAAACAGGCACTGCCTGGTCCATGATAATGTTGGATAATGATGATAATGTAAGGGATGAAACGACACTGTCACTTCAAATGACCCTGCCCTCTCTGACTTGCAACTTCCCCCTGATACCATGAGTGCTGCTGGAAAAAAACTGTGTACTCTGTCAATGGAAACAATATTAAGTTTAAGTGTGCCTTGATTGAGAAATATAACACGTATATGGCGTATTTGTTGACCAGAACCCAGCAATTCATAATGCAGGCAGAACATATGTCAACTTCTAGTACATGCCGTGTTGGCTACTTTGACAATGATTGTTGCATTAAGGTTGCCTATACATTCTTATTAGAACAATGAGTTAATGTCTAATGTCTTTGTGCTTTGCCTGTGTTGTTTATGGTGCAATACGGGTTGCCAGATCACAAATGTACAAGTCAGAATATACCACTTTTGTCTTATATATATATATATATATTTCTTTTTTTTATTAAACTGACTCTGAATCAGCAACATGCAACTGTTATTAAATGTGCTAGCCTATGCAGTCTGCTCTGTAAATTGTGCACCTCTGCTAATTTGAAAGTGCCTGTCGTAAATCTATCTGGAAATGAGTCCGAGCCAAATGCTAAAAAGCTCATAAATGCCAACTGTAATCTTGCAAATATGTAAGTATGTCTACAACCCATGAGCAACACAGAGCACATCGTCATTTAATAGGCCCTCTGCATTTGCCCCCACTGAACATTATGCTTCAATCCCTGATGAACACCATAGTATAAATAACAATAGCACCTTAGTTAGTGCTTTGCTTGTGTAAGATAGCTTATGTACAGTATAGTGTGCTTTGGTAACACTTTACAATAAGGTACACAAAATTGTAGTAGCTACTACATACCTACTACATAGGTTTTTTTTTGTATTACCTAGTACATAGGGTTTTTTTTGTGCTACCTAACACATAGGTAGCACAAAAAAACCCTATGTAGTAGGTAACACAAAAAAAAACCTATGTAGTAGGTAACACATATATATGTAGTAGGTATGTAGTAGCTACTACAATTTGTGTGTACCTTATTGTAAAGTGTTACCTGATAACCTCTTGTCAGTTTATTTGGACAGCTGACAAGCCCAGCAGCAGCATGCGGCAAATTACAAATGGTGTGGTGGGCGCACAGTGGAGTCGATTATATTCCCCAATGTACATGTATGTGCCTGGCAGCATGGGTGCATTTTTGGGTGTGTTTCTGAGTGTTACGATTTTTTTTCTAATTGTTTTTCGTTTATCAGCAGTTTGGCTTTAAACAGCTCTAATATGGAAGGACAGTTATTTAACCATACAACACAGCAATGTATCACACTGTCTGCCACCTTTTAAACTTAGAGGGCACAGTCAGCTCTATTCCTTACGCATGGCAGATTTAAATGCAGACTCATTTAATAAAGCCATTACACAATAAAAGACACCACACCTTTGGTATAAAGATAACACGTTACAAGAAGGTTGGATGTTGCAGAGAGGAAACATATGCTGTTCTCTCACACACTGGCCCAAATAATCTACAGTATCACTTGTTCTATTGTATTTCCTGTCTCTTTACACAAAGTAAAGTATTGCCTATGCCATTATCCGCCATAATAAAGCATCTTATTTTGAAAAATGTATGTGGAAAAAAAGCTGGCATCTGCACTAGCATCAGCAGGCTACTTTGATTTGATATCAGACACATCACTAGTTAACTAAAATACATTGTTTGTATTTGAATATGCATTAACATGAGTCATTTGCTGAAATGTACATCGATGTAGCTTAATGGCAACAGCTTCACATTGTCATTGGCTATGACATTTCAAAATAAGTGATCACAGAGTTGTTAGAAGGGAAAGAAAGTATTCTTCCTATCTTTACTGAAACACTGACCCCAACCAGCCTTGTGTCATCATCTTCACCTTCATTCTCACTAGAATCTGTTTTTATAAAGGTACAGTAAGACTTTGGGATAAACAGTGTGGATGAAAGGCTGAATCTGAAAGAGAAAGAAATGCATGTTCTAAAGTGGTCAGATTAGCATGTGGTTAGGGTCATTCCACCCCCTGCTGCTCCTCTCTGCCTGTGTCCATGTCTTTGCACAGATGGACAGAGCCTGAGCTCACATAGTGAAGGAAGTGTTGAGGAAACCAGGGGGAGAGAAGGATGCAAGCAAAGGAGATCTTTACAAGATGTTCAAGTGGAGAGCAGGATTCTTTGTTCACCGTTTGCACACACACACACACACACACACACACACACACACACACACACACACACACACACACACACACACACACACACACACACACACACACACACACACACACACACACACACACACACACACACACACACACACACAGATAACTCATATTCTGAAGTGACCACCCAAGCCTTGGATGAGTGCTGCCCTTCCGTTTTCTTGAGTGCGTGCCTCCTCCCACTGTGGCCCATCCACTACCACCAACCACCACCTAAACCTCCCAAGTGCCCCTTGCAGGTTACCATAACAACCAGGACCTCTGGCACTCCACCAATTAGAAACCAATCAGCCTGGAGAGACTAGAGTGGAGAGGGAGAGCTACTGTAGTGAATGAGTGAGAGACAAGAGTGGAGAGGGAGAGCTACTGTAGTGAATGAGTGAGAGACAAGAGTGGAGAGGGAGAGCTACTGTAGTGAATGAGTGAGAGACTAGAGTGGAGAGGGAGAGCTACTGTAGTGAATGAGTGAGAGACAAGAGTGGAGAGGGAGAGCTACTGTAGTGAATGAGTGAGAGACTAGAGTGGAGAGGGAGAGCTACTGTAGTGAATGAGTGAAAGACAAGAGTGGAGAGGGAGAGCTACTGTAGTGAATGAGTGAAAGACAAGAGTGGAGAGGGAGAGCTACTGTAGTGAATGAGTGAGAGACAAGAGTGGAGAGGGAGAGCTACTGTAGTGAATGAGTGAGAGACTAGAGTGGAGAGGGAGAGCTACTGTAGTGAATGAGTGAGAGACAAGAGTGGAGAGGGAGAGCTACTGTAGTGAATGAGTGAGAGACTAGAGTGGAGAGGGAGAGCTACTGTAGTGAATGAGTGAAAGACAAGAGTGGAGAGGGAGAGCTACTGTAGTGAATGAGTGAGAGACAAGAGTGGAGAGGGAGAGCTACTGTAGTGAATGAGTGAGAGACAAGAGTGGGGAGTAGGGATGGGCATTTTAAGAAATTTCATTGATCGATCATCGGGAAAATTAACGAGCAATTATCGAGCAATCGTTATCTTTTTACATATTAAAAAAATGCCAACAGAACATCCAAAATACAGCGTTTTACCATAGACTGTTTACAAGAGGTTTTTACTCAATTACATCTTTATTCCAAGATCTTCTTGGCAAACAACAATCTATTAAGACAAGGCAACTTTTTAAAATAAAATAATAATAAAATGCGGCGCTGGTTAAATCCCGAGGCTATGATCGAGCCAACAAGGAGCCAATGCTACGATACCTTGAAACACATATGCGCCTCCTAAGATGCTGGCAAAGACTGCATAAGGGCACGGCACGTTTCTCTGAGTGTTAAAGGACCTAACGTTACTTCATCTAATAAACAAAATGTGCAAATTAGTTCCCTGATGAAGGCGAAGTAGGAAAGCATAGACGCTAAAGTTAGCAGCTAATGCTAGCGGCGCTAACGTAGCGCTAACGTAACACTTAAACAGGGTCGGATGTAGGCTTCAATGTACAAGTGGTACATAATTCAGTTTGTTTAAGTGTTTTACTTATACAAGGTTTCACAATGCTTAATGAACTTAGTTATTTTCGGTTCTAAAGCTGTCCCATGGACCTGTCAGATGCTAAACTTCCCCTTGACTTCTTCCTGTTGACATTACGGCAGCTCGCAGGCTGCTGCCTGAGCCTGTGCTGTTGTCTCCTACTACTACCCAGATAGCACAGCGATGTCGCGACGACGTAGATGCGACTTATGTGTTTACGTAGGGTTACGTAGTGTAAACATCGTTTGCTCATTGTAAAGACGTCGCGGCGACGTCGCTAACCGCCGCCCCGCCTACGTTCCACCGCTCTGTGCGCGATCTTCAACCCGACGGTAAAACGCTGTATATCCTACTCCTTTACTACATATGTTTTTACTTTAGCTAGCTGGCCATTATAACCCTGGCAATTTACTAGACTTGAATTTCTTATTAAATTACATATAGCCTAATATCATATGCTTAAATTGATTGTAAGTCTTGACAGTAGACTGTATAAAAATAAAGGCCTATAGGCCTACACATCCATTCCAACTGACGAATAAAGCCCACACACTTCATTTATCAATTTAATTTGTTTTATTCAAAAAAAAAAATCAACGATGCCTTGGGTGCAGTCGGTCACCCGCAAGGCGAAGCCATTCCTGGCACACCTTTTCTGCCTCTGCCTCTGTGCACTTGAGGGTCCAGTTGTGCATGGCTGATGCTGTAAAGGTAAGAATTTTAAGTAAATAGTTAAAGATAATACTTGTTAAAGACAATGTGTTGAAATTTACATGTAAAGACATTTTAGAAATAAATCCCCTGTTATTTCTGTGTTTCCTAAGTCATCAGTTTCATGGTGTCATTGTGTCAAACTAGCAATCCTTCACGTGGCTGGCAATTGGGCCCAACGGTTAAAGTAGAATTTAGTTAGAAAAGGGTACAGGTGTTAAGCTTAAGGTTTTTGTAAAATGTTTTAAGTATTTCGATTATTACCAGCCAATTACATAGATTTGATATCTTACAAAGCTGTAATTTAAAATAAGTTGGCTGAGATTTGCTCTAAGGTCCTGTAATTAATTAATTAATTAGTCAGCTACTGCGTGGTTATGTCAGGATATTCTTTCTGTTTCAGACAACAATTGTTTTGTTGCAAGCAGTTCTACTTACAGACTATGAGGTCTTTAATTCGTGATTTTTGGATCCCCCTCTTATCTCCACGGCCGCACCAGTTTAGCTGGACTGCAAGGTGGGGGGCAAACACTTTTTCACAAATTCTTCTCACTATTTTTTTTGCTGTTTGCCCCCCTGTCAGTGACAGCTTGGATACCTGTGAGTAAAAGAAAACTTGTAATTATCTGAGTGATAGCTGGCATATTATTATATCAGTCATTCAACACTGCAACATTATATGGATCAGTTCCATATAGCTAAGTTATGGAATTATTTGTTTTTTCTCATCAGAAGGGATTTGTAGAAATATTGGTGTCGATGAATAGTAAAATCGCTACTGACTAAAATGTTGTCGTTGGTCATGCATGTGATATACACATTTTAGGTGTTATGGTCAAATGATCTCTGTATGTATGTAATTCATTACCAGCTTGTTTTTTGTTGTGTTGCCTTTCAGCTTTTCCTCTAAGTCATTGAAGTCCTCCATTGACTGTAAAGGAAGCTGAAAGGCAACATTGTCCTCCTCCTCAGATGGCAGCCTCCTGAGTCTATCTGCCTGCAGGGTTTGCACCATGGCAGTTAGGTGCTGCACCTGTAGCTGGAGCTCACTCAGGCTTTCCAGCATTAGCCTCTCAACAGCTGTTTCAATAAAAATGAAGGCAGTTATTATACAGAAATATTATTATTAGATTTTGCAATGCAATTTAAAACTTACGCGTGCATTGAGCAGGGATTAAGCGCCCAGTAGGCCAGACCCTGGCTCTTGTAGAAGAAGCTGAAGCAACACAAAGTTGAAAAACATTTTAGTATTAAATGCATGTACAGGCAGGATTTCTTTGTTTTTGAGATGATAAGGCTTATAACCTCCTTAAATATCATCACAAATGTTTTCTGTGTGAAAACAAAAAGGAAACATTCCCTCTGTGGGTAGAATTATTAGTTTTGATTTCAACTTTTTATGTAAGACTTTATTTGAAGTGATAAGTAATGTGAGAAAACATTTGACCTAAAAAAAGCAAAACTGGACATTAATTAATACTATGAACTTGTTCTCTCACTTTGGCAGGTTGGCCTGCTGGTGGATGCTGCCCGCCTGTCTCGTGGTGGACTCGTAGCTGTTATTCAAGGTAAGGATGTGTGAGTAAGTTAAAACAAGTTAGCAGCTGAACAGAGAAGTTGCTCTCATCTAGAATAACACTTTTTGATTTTATTTTTCTGATCATTGTGTCACCTTGGAAGAGGTCCTGGGATTGAATAAGGCCTATAAGGGCAAACAAGTAACATTATTTTTAAAAGGATAAGTACTTTATCTGATGTTTAACCCAAAATTAGTACATATAATACATCAACTACATGAATTTATTGTCTTACTTTGGCTGGTTGGCCTGGTGACAGACCCTGTCCGCCCGTCTCTTGGTGGACTTGCAGCTGTTAATACATTTAAGGATGTGTGAATCAGTCTTGCCATAACTCTTTTTCATTTATTTTGTTTATAGTAAATTCTTGTATCACCTTGAAAGAGGTCCTGGGATTGATTCAGGCCTGTAAGGGTGCACATGTCAAATGCGTATTGTTGATTAAAAAAGGAAGAAGATATTATTAATTATTGTAACTCATGTTGATCTTACCAAGGTAATTTGGACTGGGTGTAGAATCATTGGACTCTGCCTGCCTATCTCGTGGTGGACTTCTGGCTGTAAAAAGATGTGATGAGATGTGAGTCAGTCTTGCCATAACAATTCCTGCAGCTGGAAAAACTGCTTAAAAGTTGTTTAAGTCATCACAAAAAACTTTTTAAATTTGTGTTATAAAAAACTTAAGTTTTAACCTTGAAAGAAGTGCACTGGATTCAGGCCTGTAATGGCAAATGTGTCATAAATGATTTACTATAGAAGTGTAAACCAATTGAAATAAAACTTCTTTTTTTTTTAAATCACAGTATTAATATTTGTATTTTGTTTTGATCTTACCCAGGCATGTTGGACTAGGTGTTGAGTCATTGGACCTTGCCTGCTTATTTTGTGGTGGACTTGTGGCTGTAAGTTTAAACATGTCACTATCTTTAAAAAAATAGTCTTACATTAATTCACCTCTGTAAGGGAAAACAAGTTACTGTATCTTCAAAGGAACTGTGCATCCTCCCATGTGAAAAACAAAAAATTGCATATCAATTACATAAATCTATCCTCTTACTTTGACAGTTTGGCCTGGTGATAGACCCTTCCTGCCGGTCTCTTGGTGGACTTGCAACTGTTAATACAGGTAAGGATGTGTGAATCAGTCTTGCCATAACAATTCCAGTAATTAAGAAACGTCTAAGAATCAAATGAAACTGTCCTTATGTATTTTGTATCAATGTACTTAAAATATGTTAAGATCTAAATATCCTCTTGTGTGTGGCTAGAAATGACTTTGTGCCTTACTTTTCTGCATTGCCTTTGGAAAGGCCTGCCTCTTCATTGGTACAATTACACCTGCTAACAGACATACAGACTTATGTTATATTAAAAATAAAAAAAATATTAATATGATTATTTACATTTTAAAAAAGTTTAATGATTTTAGAATATTTAAACCTACAGGTGGTTGGAATATCTGCGTGTCTTCCCTTCCTGGTCAGCTGTGGCCTCGACACTAGAGCTGGAAATAACCAAAGGTATAGAAAATATTGTATCATAAATGTCTGTACAAATGACTTTGTTTGGAGTCTTGAAAAGGTGTATATATTGTTACTTGAACCCTATTAAAGTTGAAGTAAACTTTTGTAATTTATACCACTTACTCTTTTCTTTAGATTTAAGTATTGGAAATGGTGGTGGCGGAGGAGGTGATGGTAAGTAATCCACTGGCTTTTTCTTGATGGGTGTATTTTCGCTGTCTTCATAATTTTTCAACCAACAAGGCCGTTTCCTTTTTCTGCAAGTATATCAACACTGTCAGTACACAATCAAATTTCTTCCAAACAGTATGAAAAACATTTTTAATTTCTACAGCAAATATATTTAATGTTAGTTCATTTAGAATATAGATAGGAGGTCATTTTCAAATTCTAAGTCCGACATCTAGAAAACCACTGTCAAATGAATTTATAGTTTTCAGGACTTTGAACAACGATCCACCCTGTGAAATATAAACACAGGGTGTAAATCTTCACAACTTACCTAATCTTTCTTTCTCCCTCCACATCTGAATTGAAATCAGAAAGGTCGCAAGACTGTCTCCACTTTGTCAGAACCTTGTCCATTATGTCTGATGGGAGATAAAGACTTTTTTTTTGGTATGTGCTTATTTGGTATGTGCTCAACTGACACTTTTTATAATGTTTGTAATCTGTTGAGCAGACAACAAATTCTGAAGAGAATAGGGTACAGCATGATGCTGAGATACAATTGATTACATTACAGTTGTATAAAATATATCATCATGGTATTTATTTTGTTTTCCATTTTACCTGATTCATATAGGACACGGATCGGGTGTTGTGTCCAACCTCTCTCTGGACATGGCACCTCCCTGGCTCTAATGCTCTTTATGATTCCCATTTGGTTGACATATGGGGGCCACCACGCCATGCTACCATCTATCCATTCTTTTAGTACTGGGCCAGTGGATTGCTCCTCAATAAATTCGACCAGTGTATACATCGCTGACCTGCACAATGCAACCCGGTCAGAAGAGGGGGCGGGGATGGAGAGTGGGGTGGGGAAGATTTGAGGGTCAGGGGTGGGAGGGGTAAAGGGGGTTAGAAGGATGGGGTTTACTGTAGCAGAGGGAAAGCTACAAATTTTCCCTCAAAGGGCACCAGGAACATTTTATTCTCTACCAACTCCATCCTGCAGAACTCAGGGGGTTCGCAAAAGCTGTCAACAATTTCGATTCCAAATTTCTCTGATGGCAGGGGATAGTCAAAAAATGATTTGTGGTTAGCCAATTTATTAAAAACAATGTATGTGTCCCCTTTGATAGATATAATATTAATTACCTTAACCACAGAGCCCCCGATGAACACAAACTGATTGGCTTGGTCCAGCTTTATCGTGAAGCGTTTGTTTTTGAGCTGACCAAATTGGGCTATTTTTAAACTTTTGAATGCCTCAGGTACTGGACCGAATAGATGTGGTTTTTTGAGCTGAAATTCACTATCTCTTTTTTTGGTTAGCCTCAGGGGTGTCTCTGATAACCGCCTTACAATTTGACTTAGAGGGGACTGCGGTTTTCTGACCAACTTCTTTAGCTGTGAAGAAAATTCTCGTATTTGAATGCACTGAAATTGTCTAAGACACCGTGATTTTTTACGTCATCTGCCAGATGTATGAGGTTGTGCACATTGTAGGACAAGTACTTCCTACCATACAGCTCCCCAAAGTGCTGCACAAATAGGACTAAGAGGGCCTTAGAGTACTCTGTGTACTCATCGATGAGCCTTGGGTTCGACAGGATGAAGGTGGCCGTAAATAAAAGAAGAAAGTTTTTGTAAACTGCAGCATTAACAATTCCTTTTAAAATCACTGGGCCTGTGTACAAAAGGAATTGTCGGAATTCGGTTGCCTTCCAGCGTTCCAGTTCTCTGATTTCCCTAGGTCTCCGAGCAAACTCAACCGGGACAAAGTTTGCAACTTCAATTAAGCTTTGGGACAGCCTGGCAACATTGGGAGAGGACAGTCTACAGGTGAGAGGACCCTTTATCCACAACATTAACATTTTTTTCATAACACCAAGGCAGAGAAGATGCATGTAATCTAATGGGAATCCTGTTACCAATCCCAGGGATGTTCTGCGGAGGGGTGAGGGGCCCAGATGGTGCTCCTCATCACTCATGTGATGGAAGTCATCATCAGACCTGAGAGGAGCACCAGTGTCAAAAAAAGAAACCCTGTTATCTATGTAAGTGCCCTCCTCTTTACACTTTCCACAGCCAAAATATCCAGTGTGTCCCTTGATATTTTTTACAAATGCACAAGCTGGAGCATCACACACAACTGAGGATAGTCTAAGCTTAAGTGTCAAGCCCTCAAATTCAAACCCCCTCTCCAGCCTAACAACTTCACTGACAAAGTCCTCCAGATAATCACAGATGGAATTTGGTTTTTTTGTTCCACAAAACAGACCCAGAACAACGGGATCACTTTGGAAGTTTTGCACTTGTCCAAGAATGGGCCATAATTGGGTTGTGGAACTCCTGAATAGGGGTAAGCCATCAATATTGGCCTGTATATTAATGGACATATTTTCAACCAGCTTGGTTTTGTTTTTCTGGAGTATTTCTGTGATGCTGTTAATCACTCCAAAGTAATGGTATTGTCCACCAGCTTTTTCCAAGACAGTCACAGAGCGCACTGTCCCTAACAAAGTCCTAGCATCTTTCGGCAGTGAACTGTGGTGTACCGACAGCAATTTCAGCAGGTCATTCACGGCTGCATGCGAAATGTGATGCTCTCGGGACCAGGCTGCCAAACTACCTCGCAGCTGATCACAGTCTTCCTCATCGGAGCTACCAGACTCATCGTCTGAGGTAATTGACTCTGGTGCATCAAAGAAAATGTCATCCCCCTCACTCAACTCTCCCTGTGAAAACATTTCTATGTCTGATATGGATTGGCATTCCATGTGCAGATTATTATCAACCCTGCTCTCATCTCTACTGGCCAAATCTAAATTTCTATTGACTGTCTCCCTTGCTCTACGCCGCAGTGTCCAATATGATGGCATGTTGTTGGTCATACTAACGGGAGACAAAAAGTACAGAAAATAAAAGCTCAAAACAGTTAACTGAGACATATTGGGCCCATTGGAGGACTATAACATCAAAATAAAATACACAACACAACTCATTTTCACTTACTTTGCCTGTAGCAAAACGCTCCAACACGCCTGTGAGTAAAAACAAACAAACGGAGGGGGGGGGGTTAAGGAAACGTCAACATTTGTTTTTATTTTATTGTGTATAGTACAAATGTTAAACATTATTATAAACATTGCAAGTCCGAATAATCAACATGTTTTGTGTTAGTAACGAGACGCAATGCTCAACATGAACTGCTGGGGGCAGTACCGTGCAGCATCAGGAAAAAAGATAATCTTTGTACCCAGAAGCCCTTGCTTCACAGCAGTACGGCGGCCTCAGTTGACCTTTATAGATGCTGTTGACCGACCGCTGCTCAGGCTAAGGTAATAATTTAGGTTAGGTTGGGTGGATTGCATACTGCATCGAGGGGGACTTTTTTGGTTTATTTACGTTTGTAGGTAAATAACACTAAATAACCAATAGATTTAAAGTATTTTCGCAAGTTTATCCGAGTAAACTCCTCGTCGGACACTCGTATCGAGGAAATGTCTGCTGTAAACGCTTGCTAACTTGGCTAACGTAAGTGCCATGCTACAGGAAACGGCTACAGCTTTTTTGCCCCCGCAGTCTACTGAAGAGCAGCGCGGCTTCAAAAAGAATCGCAACTGAAACAATTGTTATACATTTATATCTGGTGGTACTTATTGGACAAGTTATATCTAGCGAATGTCGTTACGCTAATTACGCAATTCTGACTCAGTCCTTCTGTATGCCGTCAAGTTAGCGTCAGCCGTTACCATCCCACATAACTTACTGTCAGTCATGTAGCGGTATTTTCAATCATCTTAGTAGTAGCAAACGTTAAATATATCAAACTACATAAAAAAATACATTTATCATAAAATGTCACAGTTAACTAAGTCGTGTGGTGTGTTTATTGTTTTCTACTTACCGGAATACAACGAAACGAAACGAAAAGACAACAAAACGAAACGAAACGAAAAGACGTATAAAAACACTAACTTACTAACTATATATTTACACTAAAATGATTATCAAAAATAATTTACAAATATTTAAAATCTGATTAAGTAAGGAATAAGGATAATTCGATGCTGGTCAAAGAAGGGTTGAATTGTAGCTACAAGAAAAAGATTTTGTGGTTGCCTGGATACTGGAGAAGACTTGGCTCGTGCTATCTGGCTTAAGAGTAACCGTTATTAACAGTTTTGTGTGTGTTCAGTTTTAAAGTTAGTAGGCTTAGTATGTTTTACATTTCACGATTGTCAATTGAAAAAAGAGAGCATTTATATGTGTGAAAGATGTGTTAATAATAGTTAAGAATACATACAAGAGTCAGTGAGTGTAAAGTTTACACATTTGTTTTTAATTAATATTTAGAAAGAACTCAGTTAAGACATAATAATTGTTAGCTTCATGCAGTAGATTGTGTTATATTGACTAATATAGAGAAACATGCAGAATTATTTAATTTTACAATTATATGCTCTTTAACAAAGTTCTCATGTTTGATCACAGACACTCGGTATTCCTTACCTTATTATGTTATAGTTGATTTATCTTAATGTTGCTGTTTCCTCTGCTCCCCCAGACATGAAATAGATGCTAAAACAGCATATTGGCAGATAAATCTTGTGTCAAGCTGTCGAATTCAAAGCCTCTCTCCATGGTGAGCTGACAAGGTCCGTCAGTGAAGCGACATTTACAAAGCATACAGGCAGATAGCTGAAGGTGAGTAGATATTCTCTGTTTGGAATGTATGTTGTGTCTTTTTTCTAAATGTTATTTTTCTTTTATGCCTCCAAATTTGTTGTTTCATGTTGTCTTTGGCTGCTCCATCAGCATACGGTTGAAGGCACGATTTTAAAAATGTCACATTCGCCAAGCCCCTTTTGTTTTACTGAACCTGGATCTTTTACAGAGAGTGATTTAGGAATATTGGGGGAATGTCACTACATCTCAAGTAGAAAAATTGCTGTTATGATATGGTGCGCCTTTCGTCAACTGCATTTCATTTCATTTTTCATTTAACTTTTATTTATCCTCGAGAGACCAATTGAGGGGTGACCCTCATTTTCAATGACGTCGAGTTCAAACAAATTCAAAGGAAAAACAACAATACATTAACAATATTCAACGCATTGCTGGACGAGGCGCTTCTACTTTTAGGTTTTCTGGATAAATTGTCTACATGAGCAATGTTTGTTTCCAATCTGTGATACGCTCCCTAGCTATAATAATTCAAGATTCCTTTTAAGGTAAACTAAAGTAAGTGTATGTGATGCATACACACATAATTTAGATATTAAGGCCTATTATGTGCTGTGCTATGCAGGTTCTGGCTAAGTGATGCAGTAAAAAATGTATTACTTATTTGTCAAAAGATAAAAATAAGTAAAATATTTGCTAGCTCTAATTGCAGCTCATTTCAGTACATTTACATACTCACTATGTTATCATGCAAAAGAATACCATTAACAGAGAATCAATCAAATTATAATTTTACAACCCATTCCCTGCTAAACAGTTAACTTGAGTTTTTCTTGTACCTAATCATGATCAGGTTGTAGCTTTGTTTTTCACTGACAATTTCTCTAACTCAGTGGATCTTGAAGATTAACACCTAAAGACACATTTGACATGTTCTTTGTTTCTTTCAGGATCGATCATCCGACTCCTGAATCCATCAGTATTCATGAAGAGTTGCTGGTCTAAGGATTATTTGTTGACTTCGAAGCCCCATGTCTCCATGAGCATGCAGAGCAAAGATGTCTGAACCAATTAAGATTAATAAAATCCATCACCATCTATTATGTTTTTTCTCTTTTGTGTCTTAATGATTTTGATGTAGTATATGTATAGATTATTTAAAAAATGAAATGCCAAAAAAAACTACCATTTATTTCAAATTGTTATGGGCAACTTATGAGTTAACAAAGTTTTGCACCAGTTTAGTCCAAGCTTGTACTGGACATTCTCACACTGAATGAGTAAGCAGTAATATGATACAGCCAAGTCAAATAATAAACTTGTGTTTCTTACTTAAGAAACCCACATTATTAACATTTAACTAATTTTGCTTGTGACCCACAAACATTTTATCTGATAGAATGTGACTTTGTGTATAGCTTGGAATCTTCTGACAGAGCTCAATAGTCACTCAGGGAAGGAACAAAGAGGTCAATGATGGACATGAGGAAAGTCAGATGGGACGACCAGAAACAAGAAGACATCTTTAAATCATCACCTGGAAGAGATTAACAAATCAGAAGTGTTATTGGGGAATGGCTGGCATTGGGAAAGCCATAACACTGTACCTCTATCTTGACTGGGCTCATACGTCCAATATGTTTATTATAAAGGACATCAATCTTTGGCATGAATGCCATGGCCCCTGTGATTAGTGTGGTCTGTTTATTATTTTATATTGGAATTGCTGATTTCCCTGTGTAGTGTGCATAAGGTTGGTCAGAAATAGGTCTGAAATACATTGGCTGATGTGGTGTTGTAGCCTAATACAAGGATACAATTATTATATTACTTGACATAAAGATTTTTTGTTTTTCTTGACTAATTTAGGTCATTCATACTGCAATAGGCCTAATTAAATTGCATTTAACATTGACAAAAAGTGGAATATTTGGGCAGCTAATCGCCTTCTATTATGCTACTTAATGCCGACGCATTACCGACGTTCGCAGCGTCAGTGCAACAGGCTGAAATCGAACGCGATGTTAAGACACTGTTCCTCTGTAATACCGACGTCGGCGCGACGTAGTGTGCCATCTGGGTAGTTAAGTATCTCCCCCTGCTGGTAGGATATGTTTAATTGCTGCCCATACAGTCTTTGGTGCTGCCACATAGTGAAACTCATTGCTGTGCATATGTATAATTACGCAGTTAAAAACATGTTTTGAAGAAAATACTCGGTGGCAAAAAAAGGTAGCAGAATCTGACGGCTGCTCACGCAGGATTGTTATTTTCGGAATGCGCATGCGCAGAACCACTAGGGAGCAAAATCTGACGGGTAGCAGAAAATGTCAAGTCACCGGACTCACACTGCGCAACACAACGGCTATATGATCGATAACCATTTCACGTGATCGACAATATTCTTAACGAGCAATGATCGAGCAATCGATTAATTATGCCCATCCCTAGTGGGGAGGGAGAGCTACTGTAGTGAATGAGTGAGAGACAAGAGTGGAGAGGGAGAGCTACTGTAGTGAATGAGTGAGAGACAAGAGTGGAGAGGGAGAGCTACTGTAGTGAATGAGTGAAAGACAAGAGTGGGGAGGGAGAGCTACTGTAGTGAATGAGTGAGAGACTAGAGTGGAGAGGGAGAGCTACTGTAGTGAATGAGTGAGAGACTAGAGTGGAGAGGGAGAGCTACTGTAGTGAATGAGTGAAAGACAAGTAGAGAGCAAATAACCAAAGAATGAATGAACTGAACAAAAAGAAGAGAAAAAAAGTGGACACTTAAGAAATATGAATAATGCACTAATATTTACTTAGAATGTTGCATGTGTTGAGACTGTGCCAGAGGTGTTGATTCAACCCTCAAGTCATTGTCGTTGTCATGGTATTATTATAATACAAATACTTCTGACAACTTACATTATAATGTATAATGTAAGTTGTCAGACATGTTGTGGACCTACCTCATATGTATAGTACATAGGGCGTAAATGTTTGGCAAGCTTATGTCTTTTTAACAAACAAGTGTATGACATGACAAGTGTATGACATGACAAGAACTAACAGTTGACATTTTTTTTTTTTTACAAATGCCTTAGACAAATAAGACAATGAGAGAGAGAGAGAGAGAGAGAGAGAGAGAGAGAGAGAGAGAGAGAGAGAGACAGACACTCACACACAGAGAGAGACAGAGAGAGGCTTTCTTTCCTCCATGTTAATTAATCAGACATTCTCTCAGCTCAATAAGTACAATGGTAAATGGTAAATGGACTTATATAGCGCTTTATCTCCGTTGTTCACAGACTCAAAGCGCTTTACATTGTTTTGTACACATTCATCCATTCACACACACATTCATACACCGATAGCAGCAGCTACCACGCAGGGTAGGCTTTGCACTAGGGTGCTAAGTTAACTAAGCTAACTATCGGGAGCAATTCGGGGTTCAGTGTCTTGCCCAGGGACACTTCGACATGTGGCGGGGAGACGGGGGATCGAACCTCCGACCCTGCACACCAGAGGCGAACTCCCTACCAATGCGCGCGCACCACACACACACACACACACACACACACACACACACACACACACACACACACACACACACACACACACACACACACACACACACACACACACACACACACACACACACACACACACACACACACACACACACACACACACACACACACACACACACACACACACACACAGGTATATGGCTTTATTATTTATTTTTTATTACTCACACAGTTGTACATGCTCACAGTCTTACCTAACACACCTCTCATGCACACACTGTGGAAGGAGCTTTTAGGGATTGCCAGGTTGGTCTTATCATAAATGTCATTTCTTTTGATGGGGTGTGGACTAGTGTTTGTGTGTAGTGGGAAGTGTATCTATGCTAGAGTTTGATGGTTGCATGAGTTTTGCACTAATAAGCTTTAAAGCAAATAACATAAGTCACAACGTAAAATCAATTGCAATGAATGACTGTCCTTCTCCACAAGAACAACCACTGTGTTTGGTTTAAGTAGCTTAAACAACCCATCCCATTTCAAACCTACTGCAGATTTCTTGAAATGAACAACTTGCTGTTTCCTTAATCCTAAATAACTAGTTTAACTTGTATTCACTTAAAAACTGCATGCAACGACTGATTTTGTCATTTCTATGAAGACTTGATATACATACCAAGGCAAGTTGCATTATTATGGAAACTCTGTGAAAAGAAATGAGGAATATTTCAGCTATTTCCAGACAATGAGAGAAATAACTCAAATTCAAGGAGCAGGGTGGATATAGGAGAGAGGTTTGGAGTGTTTTCTTGCTAAAGGGAGGTAACATGGAAGGTTAAGTGGGATTAGGATTAAAGAGGAAAGAAGGCTAAAGAAAGAAAAGTGAAGGGGGTGAAACACAAGAGAGGCAGAGAGAAGAATGAGCGCTTGGAGCCGCAGGAACAAAGTGCAGAGAGGAAGTGTTGAGGAAAAGGAGGGATTTCATTCCACAAGCAAGAAGAGAGAGGGAGATAGAGTTGAGAAAATGGAGGAGAATGGTTAGAGAAAGAAGGGGAAAAGAGAAGAGGTGCGACCTGAAGAGATTTTGGGAAAAAGATTAAAGTTATAGTGCGGAACTTCTGTCGCAATGATGAGTAATTACAACAACACTGTCGGTGCATGAGAGAAGCCTTGGTGATCGCACATCGATGTTATACCTTCCGCAGTATGTCCAGGGGTTAAATTTAGCAGTACAACTAAAACATTTCTTGGGCGCGTCTTGGGATTCTTCTGAGCTCCTAGACCTGTGCCAGTGTCAGGGGGGTCGACACCAGTTTGTTAACGCTGCCATACTGAGAATTACAGAGAAAGTTGTGGATCCAATAGGCTTAATCAACTTTGTGTTCAACTCGTTTGGCAATGGCTTGAATGCAAGCAACCAACATTAATTTATATATGAACAAAGTTACGCACTGTAGCTTTAAGGGTGTGTGTGGAGATGAAAATATGAAAGCGAAAGATTATTTTGGAAGACATAATAAGTGGTCCAAATGTTGTGGACTGAAAAGAGAGAAGAGTGGACCAAAATAATTGCGGGAACGAGAAAGGTGGTTCAACTACTGAAGATAAAAGGAGAGAAAGAAGAGGTAGCGAGGGA
Source organism: Ammodytes dubius (assembly GCA_026122265.1). Classification (NCBI taxonomy): domain Eukaryota; kingdom Metazoa; phylum Chordata; class Actinopteri; order Uranoscopiformes; family Ammodytidae; genus Ammodytes; species Ammodytes dubius. Next base: position 7,667,378 of record CM047516.1, on the reverse strand, counting down.
TTGAGAGGGGGAGAGAGGATAAGTGGATGTTTTGGGATAATTCAACAGAGAAGATGGGGGACAGACGAGGTGGATGGGGTAGGGACATGCAAGGACAATTAGGACGGGGCTGGATCAGAGAATGTCCAGGGCCACAGGGGCAAATTAGACTGAGAGAAGGAGATGGAAGAAAAAAAGCAAAGGGATAAACTAAACTAAAGATGCTGGGAGTAAAGAGAATGTGGAGAGGAATAAAGGGAGGAATGAGAAGAGGTGGGGGAGGAGGGGTGTGGGCCACTGATGGAGGGGGCTTACGAGAAAAAAGGTCCAGACTAGAGCGTGTGTTTTCCGGACTCAAAAGTGTGTTATTCAGCCTTGCAAATGAGGGAAAGCTCTCAAGAGGCACTCCGTCTATGCTCCGTCCCTTCCCTCCCCCCCCCCCCCCCTCTTGCTCTCTTTGCTTCAATACGCCCTTTATATGTCTCTCTCGTCCCTGTTGCACCCTCTTCCTCTCATTTATGATTTCCGCCTCTCGTATTTGCACAAGGAGTTCGTCTGAATGAAAGATAAATTCCATGCAAAGGACATCCGCCCGTCGATGGAGCACGCACACAAGCCAAAGGACACATGGGCACATAGACATCCGGCTCTTAGAAGGACACACACCGACAGATGGACTCTCTAAACATTTGGAGAGACCAAACAGTTCAGTTGCTGAATTAGCTCTGGACATTGTTCAGCTTATTAGCCATCTATATAGATGTTGTTCCTTCTGTACTCCAATGTCCAACTTTTTTCATATGATCAAGCATTAACCTGTGGCCAGGTAACATGCACTCTCCCTATTTTTTTCTTTTGTGTATATTGTATGTCTCAGTTTTATTTGGCAGAGACATATTCAGTGCATTCCTTTTATCGTTGTCTTTTTCAGAATCAGAATGGGCTTTATTGGCCAGGTTTGCGTAAACAAACAAGGAATTTGACATGGTAACCATTTGCTCTCAAAGTACAACTTACTAAACTAATATATATAAACCTTATATATAACAAATATATAAGGTAAGATATTTAAGATTGAATATAAATATAGTGCAAGGCAGATCAGTGCAATGGCAATGTTAACAATATTGGAATAAAAAAAAATATATATATATACATGAGGTACAGCAACAATGGACTTTGTTCAGCAGGTGTTGCTCTCCTCCTTTAACATGTGTAAAAGGGTTACTCGATTTTGTTTGTACAATCATTTTGATGAATTATTATAAGAAGTAACTTGTTGTGTATAGTCACATCTTTAGTTTTCCATCCATTTACTAGGAAATTGCCTTTTAGGGAGTTAATCCACTATGTGCACCACGCTTTTCTCACTGATTTACTGACCGTTAAAAATCAGTTTGGATCAAGTCTGGATCATGGACGATGTATGATGTATGGCCATTATTAATGTAGAAATGCTACTGACTTCTGTTGACATCAGATAACCTTGAAAGTGTCACCACACATAATAGAAAAAAAATGTTGTGTCCATGTGTTCGCGATGAAAATGAAGGGGACAAACTTTGGGTAAGGTCAGGGTGAGTTTGTATGGTTTGACATTTGGTTTATATTTGGTTAAGGTAAGGGCTGTGATGTTGCTCAATTAAATCTAATGAAGTCACCCCAGTTGAGTTGAGTCCACATAGAGTCAAGTGTAAAATGGCCAAGTGGTAGTTTACGTAACACTGTCAAAAATGTAGGAAGCTGTTACATTGTTCTTTGGTGCCAAAGCCTGACCTCTTTGTCAGCAGACACACCCATCATGTTTTCTCTTGGAGAGCCTGCACAGTTCTCCTCTTTGTTCTGTTTACAACGCTAATATAGCCTGTACATGGCTCTAATTTATCCCATTTATCTTTGTTTATCCTGCTTCTTTTCCTGTGCATTGACTAAAACATACAAATAGTAACCACATTTTTCTCCTTACCTTAACCAAATAGTTTTTGTCTCGTAGCCCTGCTGGCAATCACAAAGAGCCAACTTGTACTGAAGATACATTGAGTATCAAAGGGACACCACAAGACCTGTGATCTATGTTAGCCTGGGCTGCTTGGGCTGCCTCTTGGTTGAAGCTTCTGATGCCAGTAGAGATTATTCAGTGGGTTCAGTGAGTGATGACAATAGATGGACAATGGTTAACAAAGGGTAATTGTGATCAGTAATTGTCTGCTCATTAACGTACATCTTGCAAGGCCATCTCTACCGCAGAGCTGTACGCTCAATGAAAGAACAGAAAAAGGCTAATGCAAAGCCTATTCAGTACATAGACAGGCAAACCATATCACTTCAGTTCTCAAACATAATAGCATTAGCCAATAACAGGAGTTAAACAGAATTGCAGTGGAAACAATGTCTAAACAAATCATACATTAGTCTTTGTCGTTACTAGCAGTTAAATAAAACAAATTAACTTTTGATCAAAAGCTTTGCTGTAGGTATCACTCACGGGACAGCCGTTATCCTTGTGTTTGAGTATGAATCCAGCTTTAGAGAGATGCCCTCCACAGCTCTTGTGTTTGTGTTTTTGGCTGAGGCATTAGGCAAACAGGCCTCCTGCCAGGCACACATGGCTGTTAAAGTCAAAGGGGAATGTTTTTTCCAGACAGCCTGCCTACACGATGTTATGCCAGCCAGTTTACCACCTGTAGCGCCTTACCCTGTCTCCCTAGGAAGCCTTGTCTAAATAATGTTATGCCACATCATTTTCAATCTGTAAAATACACACACACACACACACACTGATTCTCATGAGGATTGGATGGCAGCCTCCTCTGCCACTGTGAGTGTCTCTCTCTCTCTCTCTCTCTCTCCCTCTCTCTCACACACACAGGCATTCAGACAGCTAGTCTGATAGATGTCACAGGAGTCGCTATAGCGCTAATTACTCCCTGTGCTAAGACGGCCGGCGCGTTAGGAGCGGTGTCATATCTAGTCAGCTACATTTCAAAAACACGTGTCACTTCCTGTTAGCCCGTGGAGAGAAAGAGAGCGCCAGCACATACATATCACACACCCAACCCAACTGTAATAGCACTGGGGTTTTTTTTTCCTACGTTTTTTTCCTGTCTATTCTTGTCCATTCCATTTCTCCCCCTCTGACCCACCTGCCAGCATTGGTGATCTTTTGTTGTCAAACTTCATTAGCGGAGACAGGAGCTAATTAGCGCCCGGCACCAGCTTGGGGGATTAGCAAGGCAGAAGTTGATGTAAGCGAAGAACGACAGAGATATGGAGATATGGAGGGAGGGAAGAGGAGGAGGAGAGCAGATGATGGAGAGATTAAGATGGAGTGAGAGGGGGAGGATGGATGGATGGTGTCGAAGGCAGGCATGGAAACGACAGCCGAGTTGATTACCTGCATAAACTGTGGAGGCTAGAAACGAGACGATCGAGCGAGTGAGTGAGAGAAAAGACGAATGGGAGGCGCGCTGAATTGAAAATAGATTGTGGAGAAGGAGCACGCAGAAATGTGAATATTTTCCCACTCCAAATGAGTCACCGTAGAGGGAAAAACATTTGAAAATAAAATTGAACGCACCGCAGAAATGTCAAAATGACAGAATGTATAACATAAAGAAGGTTGATATCCATGTCAACACATGAGGAGGGGACAATAGCTCACATTGATTAAGTCGTTTTTGTTACCTGTGTGTGTGTCAGTGTGTGTGTTTCTTTAAGTGAGAGCAAGCAGCCGAGTGAAAGCCGAGATACAAGATACAGGCGAGAGAGCAAGATAATGCATTGACCTGTGTCCGTTGTTGTGATCTACTTGATCCTTGTAAGACACAGCCGATAACGATCCTCCGCTCCACAGCTAGACACCAGGGAAAGACCACACAGACCAGCATGCATTTAAGAAGAAAACAAACTACAATTCCCTATTCCCTAGTCATCATCAGTCAGTACTAAACTACATTTCCTCTGTTGTGCTCCCTCGCAGTAATCCACTCCGTCCTCTGTCCTGTGTCCTGTCTTTACCAAGAGATCATACCAGCCTAAATACAAGAGAATATGTTCTTAGTGTTTTTTTAAATATAATTTCAAATACATGAATAGTCATAAGATCATGACTAATTTAAAATGTTTAATTGAATTTAATGAAGTTGCATTAAGTTGTTTCATTGCTGTGTGTATCGTTGGCTAAAGAAGTAGATTTGAGAGTTACTGCCTTAGTACTTCAATTGTGAATGTCAAGGTTCATTTTTACGTTTCATTGACAAAAGGTAAAACCATGTGTTAGTGTGACATTTCTGAAGCTTTGAAAAAGAAAACATGTATTGCTGGCAGCATTGATCAGCATCAGCGGGTTGCAAAGCCACAAATGGCATACTTTCCTCAGAAGGTGAAGGAGCCATTTAATATACACTGTGTACTAGTGTGTGCCATCTCTTACGCGTTTCAATCAATCGCTGTTTATGTTTTCAACCGCCATTGATTTTGTTCCTTTCCAAATGGCTAATATGACTTTGTGTTTGCGCTAATGAAAGGAAATGCTACTTTACCACTTGAGGTTTTTATTCAGAAGGTCAACATCCCTGCCAATGGGTTGCATTTTGTAAACCTTTTCTCATCTTTGTTCCTTCCCAGAATCCAACATTGACACGTAACCTGTCTCTCTCTCACACACATTGGAATAGTTTGATAGCAACAAAGTTCCCTTTTACTCCATTTGATGTTGGATTTGAACACGTCCATGGAAGAGATGTCAGTAGGCTATCTTACCAAAAAAAAAGCTTTTTCATGTGTTCCTGTACATAGCTTTTCCTAACACACACTCTCACACATTAGCACACCCGTCATAAATCAGACTGAGCCCAGAGGTCTGAATGACATATTTCCCCTGTGCCACGTCTTAAGAGGAGGCCATACATCAACCGTCTGTTTGTCCATCACTGTATGTGTGCATCTCTGTGTGTGTGTGTGTGTGTGTGTGTGTGTGGTGTGTGTGTGTGTGTGTGTGTGTGTGTGTGTGTGCGTGCGTGCGTGCGTGCGTGCGTGCGTGCGCGCGTGCGTGCGTGCGCGCGTGCGTGCGTGCGTGCGTGCGTGCGCGCGTGTGTGCGCGCGCGTGTGCATGCGTGCCAGTCCTTTGACCATGTTGTGTCAGATTTATGAATCCTTACAGCTCAAAGTCATCCGTTAGAGAGAGCACTGAAGAGCATTTGCCCGACATGGATTTTCACTCTTTATGTTTGTCATACTTTTTCTATTGTATCCATATCTCCATATGTCCCTTTCTTTGTTTTGTATATTTCCCTTTTTTCTGATGGGAGGAAAATACCAAATATATCATCCGGTGGATATGGAAAATAACGTTGTATTTATTTTGATACAAGCATTGGTGTTGGTTATGGATTTGCCACATCACCCAGCATGTCTTTTTCAATAATTGATGTTGTTATTAAGTCTACTTCACACTGAACCAGGCTGATAATGCCTCCTCAAGGTAATGTAGGCATTAAAGTTTAAATAAATACAGCATCTCTCCAACAATTTAACCCTAGGTTATTTTGTCCTGAATGGATTGTGTGTGTGCATGATTTGACAGATCTCACATCATGTCATTAATAATTGATGTTAAATATACGACCTATGATCCCATTTCCCACCCTGTCCTTGCTTAATGTCTTACTTTTAGACAGAGATCTGAATGTAAAGCATCTTATAAAAATAAAGTCCAGTCATTTTTTAGTCATGATGCAAGGAGAGCCTGGCAAGGCCTACAAATCATGACTGGGTATAAACCTAAAATGCATACTTTAAATGTGGCAGATGACTATGTCTTTTCTTTGGATTTAAATACATTTTATTGCCGCTTTGATGAGGTTGATTATTCTGAACAACAGATAAAGGCAATAGATCAAATAAAACATTTAACTGACAGGGACATTGCTATCTCCATTGATGATGTCAGGAAACAATTTTCTCAGCTTCATACCAGGAAATCACAAGGGCCAGATGGGATCAGCTGCAAGGTCCTAAAGGCATGCGCCGACTCACTGGCAACCCCATTTCAGAGGCTGTTCCAATGTTCAGTGGACACGGGACTGATTCCAGATCAGTGGAAGCTGTCCCTAATAATACCAGTACCTAAACACAATAGGCCTAAAGAAATGAATGACCTGAGACCAGTTGCATTAACTTCAGTGCCTATGAAGTGTCTTGAAAAGATATTGTTAAACCACCTGCTAACTGAAGTTTCATCATGTCTTGATCCCCACCAGTTCGCTTACCAACCAAGCAGAGGGGTGGATGATGCACTGCTGACAATGACCAACAGTATATGGGAACATCTAGAAAGGCCGAGTACCTTTGTTAAAATTGTTTTTATTGATTTCAGCAGTGCTTTTAATACCATACAGCCCCACCTGTTGGTGGATAAACTGGCAGGGCTAGGGGTTAACCAAAAACTCATAATCTGGATTAACAGTTTTCTAACAAACAGGACTCAACAGGTTAGGTTTAACTCAGCAACCTCCACCTCTAGGCCCATTAATACCGGGCCCCTCAAGGGTGTGTTTTGTCCCCTCTACTCTACACACTCTATACTAATGAGTGCCGAGCTAGCACATCCACACACACTTTCTTCAAATACGCAGATGATACTGCCATTGTGGGGTATTTGAAACCAGATAGCTCAGCGCTAACCAGCTTTGAGGAAGAGATGAGTAACTTCACCAAATGGTGTAAAGACAACTTCCTGGCAGTTAATGCAAATAAAACGAAAGAAATGGTAATAGATTTTAGACGTCATAAAAGTGAGATCCCTAACAGCACTGTAAATGACAAAACAATTGAGAGGGTTAGTAGTTATAAATACCTTGGTATTGAAATTGATGACCAACTCAAATTTGAGATATGCACTACGTCTAAGGTAAAAAAACTACAACAACGCATGTTTTTCCTACGTAAGCTGAACTGCTTTCAGGTGGACTGCATTATTTTGGAATTGTTTTACAAAACAGTCCTTCAGAGTGTGTTGTCCTTTGGCTTGGTTTGTGTGTTCGGCAACATGCGCAAAAAAGACCAAAATAAATTACAGCGTTTGGTAAAGACAGCAAGCAAAATCATTGGATGCAGTCAGACGTCAGTCACTCAGCTATGGTCAGATCTTGTTGTGAATAAAGCTGAGCAGATACTCAGTGATCCTTCCCATCCCTTATATAGGAGGTTCCAACGCAGCAACCGTGGCAGTAGCAGGCTGCTGCAAAGGTCAATCAGAACCAAAAGGTTTAGCTTGTCATTTGTCCCCTCTGCTATTAGACTTTTTAATGAAAGACACAGGTCAAGATCATGAACACTGTGTTTTTCTTTTACTGTTTTTAACTTAATCTTTGTGAATGTTGTTTTTAGGCCTGCTACT
>CM047516.1:7627500-7655000 GCA_026122265.1 Ammodytes dubius | reverse complement strand
AACTCACAACAACCATTAGTATACCCTCACAGGCTATGTTTAGTTATCTCTGAATGAACCTACACCGATGAGTAAGATTGTATAAAGTACCCTTTTTGTGTGTGTGTGTGTGTGTGTGTGTGTGTGTGTGTGTGTGTGTGTGTGTGTGTGTGTGTGTGCGTGTGTGTGCGTGCGTGTGTGTGTGTGTGTGTGCGTGTGTGTGTGTGTGTGTGAGTAGTTTTGAGTAAGATTGTTCTGGATCATAATGGCTGTGAAGCACCAGGCTTTGGTCTTTAGCTCTGGCTGTGGAATAGCTTGAAGAGCAAGGGTGGAAGATCTTTGACGTAGGTGCCAGGCCATGCAGTGCTTTAAAAACATGACAGTTATTATAAACATAACAGTATATATACATAACAGTTAGTTTAAAATAGGTTTCATTTTGATCCCATCTTGTAGTTTAGCCTTTCCATACTGTAGCTTTCAGTTTAGTGACATGATGAGTAAAGTTTAAATCATTTAGCTCAATGTCAGAAAATGTATCAGATAGTTCTTATAGTCATAGTCAATAGTCAAGCATTCTCTGTGTCTGGCTGTCCAGGAGTATGTGATACTAAAATGAATGTATTTGGGTTTTAGTACTGTTGGATACAAGCATAAATATAAAGCCTCATTCCTTGGGTTTTACATGATACCCTGATAGACAATGGATGTTCTAGACTATATGGTTAATCAATAAACAAATTGGTAGATTCATTCATCATCCCTGAAAGTCATCCTAAACCGCGGCCCTCAGTAGTTTATTCAAAACAAATGTTTGGCTCTGGAGCGTGGCTGGAGTAAAGAGAGTGTGAGAGAGAGTTGTATGTAACAAATGACTGAACCCCACAATGAAGGATTCAGTAATGTAGCGCCTTTGTCACTATAGCCAAACAGTGTGTGTTATCCAGAGTTCTACTTGGCTCGCTCTAATTCAGATCTTAAAGTCATTTGGTTTTGTGAGCAGCCCGGGGGCACTCTCCTTTTCCCCCTGCGATCAATAGCCAACCCATTACACCGTCCTGTGCCTCCAAATGAGAACAACTTTGTTGTTGTTGTTTAGAAAGCGGAGAGGGAGCACAATTAGCATGCTTCAGAGGTGGAAATGAAGTTTGAAGTTTCAAAGTAAAAGAAAAAATTAATAATAATGATAATCTAAAGAAAATCAGGCCAGTAGCAGTTGCCACAGTGCCTAACAAGCCCCCCTCATTAGGGATGATGCATTTATTAATTAGAGCACAGGCCATTATTTACCTAACTGGCTTTCTGTTAGAAGGGTACAGGGAGAAGTAATGCTTATGGAGGTGAGCCGATGGCACACTAATTCAATTCCACTTTTATTGGTTTGTTTTGTTTCTCCTTTTAGACGTTTTTATTTATTTATTTGTTAGGGATGTACGGAATGACTATGAAAAGTAAAAAAGAAACTTGTGAAGTGGAGGGAGAGGGAAGCAGTGAGAGGAAAAAAAGAGAAAGGGAGGGAGAGTTCCTAACGTAGTGTTGCCACAGTGTACCGACTTTTTTTTTTTCTCCCCCCAAGGCTCCATTACCATCTTATTGATTCATGGTTATGGGTTAGCTGTCTCCGCTAGCAAAATTATGTTTGCCTTAAAAACAATTATCAAGCAACAAAAGCCACGGCACAAGTTTGTTTCCAAGTGAGTGCATTGTTGCTTGTGGGTGTGTGTGTTGTGTGTGTGTGTGTTGTGTGTGTGTGTGTGTGTGTGTGTGTGTGTGTGTGTGTGTGTGTGTGTGTGTGTGTTTCAGACGACAACAAACAACAGACTTTCTCCCTGAGGAGAAGGGGGAACTAAATCAACAGGGCGCTGTTTCTGTTGTCACATACAGTACAGCACACTCACATTCACACACAATCCTACACAGAGAGTACGGAAGCCAATTGTGTGGCACTGCCTTTATTATAGGTTTCAATCATAATGAAAAGCTCTCATGTAGTTTTTTCCTGTACTTATGGCTTAGAATATTTGTGTTCATTTACAGTTAGTCATTGACTTTCTAATGGCGTTTTGAAGAGTGATACAAAAGGAAAATGCCTGGAATATTTAGAACATGCTGCATAAGGCTACTGTCTGCTATAACGTTTTTTTTTCTAAGTTGAGGGAAATCTGGATCTACTTTTATGCGATCTGTCATGAGACCAACGTTTTGGACAAAAGTTAGTTTTTCTTTAAATCTTGAAATGGAAATGAAAAAGTCTCCCAACTGTGGGTGTGTAACCTAATACTGTTACAATAGCTTCACTGTGCGTTCCCCTGTATCTGAAGGGGGGATGACACAACTAGAAACTCATCGGGAAAAATGTCCTGGTTTTGTCTGGCTAAAATATCTAAGTCAACACTCGGCCCGACACCACAATTATTTGGCAAACGAGAAAAATTGTGTCAGCTTGTCCGCTGGGTGAAAAGTGGTTTTATTCCGTTTCCAACCAATAGCAGTCAACGTTAGGACAGTGACTCATCGCTTTCTCTTTCTCCATAATTCAAAACCCCCTTTTTTACAATTCCCGTCAGTGTCCTGTTATTTAAAAGAAAAACGTGCTTATATACACTGGTGATGAACTTAAGCTGAGTGGCAGTGGTGTCAGCAGACCACGAGCCCTTTTATGAATTTATTCTAGATAATTCTATGAGAGCCAACCAAAATAAATACATCATCTAGTCAAATAGGTTTTTGTCAAGGGGAGATGACAAACTGCAACGATTTTGATAAATGTTGCTTTTTTTTATTCGGTGAACTGTATTGACACATGTATTATGTAGCAAAGCTGATATCACCTACTTTTAGTTCAGCATACAAAGCTATCTCCCTACAGTTATTATTGTGCATGTACTGTATTCCTATCTCCCCTCGTCCTTGAGGGCGCTACGATAAAGTCGGGCAAACGAGACAGTTTGTCTCCAGCTCCATTCTCGCCCCATTATCTGGTTATTGTTTCGTTTTGAGTCCTTGTCTTTTCCTCCCTTTGTTTCCCATCAGCTGCTTCTGACCTCGTTGCATTCAACACGTGCATGTCTACTGTAGCAAATACATTGATATCTATATGTGCAAAGAGGTTTATCTAAGAAAAGGATGAATGTAAAAATACAACACCGAAAATAGACATGTCAGATTGCTGTGTTGGTAGTTAGACACACACAGTCATACACAGTCAGTGTCAAGTCAGTCAGTCATGTGCTATTGTCTGGTCATCTATGAAATGCACCATCTGACCAAGTTAAGTGCAGCCAAATTGGACCCCAAAAAGTCCTTTCCCCCTAGCTTGAAATTCAGTCTCCCTTTGCAGTAGTCCACATCCCTCGGTAAAGAAAATGAATGCTGAAACTTGACAGATACAAATACAAGTCATTGAAAGAAAAGTGTTTTGTAATGCACTTCCTAAAAATGCCTGTCAAATTCCTATGACATTTGATTCAATGGAGACAGAATTGTGAAGTTTTTAGCTTTGGAGTTTATTTGATTTTTTTTTTGAGAAGCTGAGAGTTATTTTCAGCCATGATGCTGCTCTGTGGAATATTAGGTTCATGAGATGGCTCCTTTATTCTGTCACACCGACCGACCCAATTTGATGTTTAAAGAATTGACAGCACTAATAATGTGTGCAACGTCCTGGAAAGCAGCGTTGAACTCATTCAGCCCTCCTCTGATGGTGACGGCTGCTTGTTTGTTTACATCCTAACCAGTGCTGCATTGGTTAAAAATGTTACAAGGAAGGATGCAACTGTTATAGCCTGATTGACAGTCTGTGTGTTTAGGACTCCAAGGTTGACTTCAGCTGGTAGCGTTGCTGGAGTGCAGAGTGTTTGATACACTGACGGACATTTAGAATGAAAACAGGCAAGATGTATTCCATTTGACATGTATTGAGAAATAAGTCAAAGGCTAAACCTTTTTTTCCAGCATTCAGGGGCCGTATTCACAAAACATTTTAAGGCTAAGAGTAGATCTAGGTGATTTAGGAGTAACTCTCAAAAATAAGTGGTGTTTCACTCCTAATTTTATGACTCCTAACTTTTTAAGATAAGTGTAATTCACAAAGCATGTTAGTGCTAAAACTAGCTCCTAAATCTATGAAATAAGTCACTAAGAGTAAATCACAGACAACCATTTGATGGTGTTTTGGAGAGATTTAATGCTAATGAGCTTTAAAAAAAAGGTACCTTGCATAGCTGTTAGGGGTTAATGATCTTAGTAAAGCTATATTTAGAAAGTATAGACACATTTATATTTATTATATTTAGGGGAGAACGGGGGAATCTGAGGCATCGGGTAATGTGAGCCACCCCCTGTATCTAGGCAACGGAAAACATTTGTGGTCATGTGAGATATATGTTTTCAAGCCCCTCTCATTTCCCCATGGCCCTGAAAGAGAGGACCTCGTGGTGCTGTGGTAAGCATGTTTTTTTCACCAAAATAGGTATTTTGCATGTAAAAGTAAATGTTCTTGCTGTCAACTTAATCAACTGTTGTGCCAAAGCAAATGTATTCACGTAGAAAAACTTCTATCATACGCGTTGATGAACTACCAACATATGAAACCATGTGATGCTGATAACTGAAGATTAGCCTGAAATGCTAAGAGAGGTAGTGTTTTCTCAAATTGTGGTGGTGGGGGAAAGTGAGCCAAATGCTGTGGGGGAAAGTGGGCCACTGTCTCACTTTCCCCCACCATGAGGCACAAGTTAAGTTTAGTCTTAAACATATTTTAATGTAATATTACATGATATATGTTTTATTTTAATGTCATACACATTGTAGAAAAGCCATCATGCCAAGGAAATACACCTGGAAGACGACCTGGGGCAACCACACGGAAAGAGCACCTTCTCATCTTTCCCTGTAACCTTCAGGGCTGGAATGTAGAGTAGGCCTAGTTGTAGAGTATGACAGGCTGATGTTATAATCCAGTTGGGTCTTCTCCTGTGTTCTGAGTCCCAGGCTGTTCTCGCTGGTTCTGATTTTCCTATGTTTTGACCCCCAGACACTAGCTGGCTCTAAGGGTCCTGTGTTCTGACCCCCAGACTGTGTTCTAATCTAACTCGCTCTATCTTTCATTTGAATCTTATTAAAACCTTTTGAATTATAATTTGTTGTATTTGATTTTGTTCAGAGTTACTTTCAAGTGTTTAGAAAATTTGCTTTGCCAATTGACCAAACCCCATCATTTTTTTACTAGTCCGACATTAGTTCTGGAATGTGTGGCTAGCTTTCAGAATTCTTACTGTTACAATATGTGTTGTTATGGTAGTTTCAGAGTGGAAAAAGTAAGTGGATCAGTTTACCCCACAGCTGGGGTAAAGTGAGCCACATGACTTGTCTTGAAAAAATTCTGCTAATGCCCTTTTCTAGGAAACATCCTGAATTAATGGGAAATGTGTACATTTGAGTGATAAATCATTTTAGCTTGCTTAGAGGGGAGCAAATGTAAAAAGTTGCTCAGATTACCCCTTTCTCCCCTATATAAAAAAAGATTTATTAAGTTCGTTTTCCTGCAGTTGCTTTGGGTTTACGATGCACTGAAAGTTACTGTTGGTGTCACGTTTGGGTTTAATTTCCTATACGCCTATATGTGGCGCTTCGCAGCATCTCCTCCGTTCCACAGGTCCGCTGTCTGTATAGTTGCGCGTCTCGCCTTTTTCCTTCCGCATGCACTTTACGAGTTCGCTGGCTGTTGTTTCTAAATTGTGAATTTCCTGGTTCATCGCTGTCTGACAATTGCTGCATAGTCGCCGTTGAGAGAAATACAGTGAGAGTGCATGGCGTGCAGCTGTTCAATGAGGATATATTTTTCGATTCAAATCATTGTAAAATTTAAAATGAATAGGCCTATGTGGCGCTATTGTAGGTTAATTGTGAACAAATGTGTGGGAAACCCTGCAGTATCTTGGTTTCATGTTAAATCAGTGTCACTTGTCATTAATTGTATATAAAAACTCTTTACTTTAATACAGCGACACAATATGGATATCTCCCACAGTGTTTCTATCATAAATTCACTCTTAGCTCTCATTCTCTCTCAGCTAATCACTGTGGGCATAGAAAGTATGAACATGACATCATCCATAGCAACAGGGTCAACACCGCCCTCTAGTCATAGCTTAGGAGTCCCTCCCATTCCTTAGTAAAAGTTGGTCTTATCAGCTTTGTGAATAGGTTTTAAGAAATGACTCCTTACTAAGAACTTTTAGTGCTCCTTAGGAGTAGGGGAGAACGGGTAATTTGTCACATGGTTGGATGTCACATTCGTTATATCTCGCCACCAGAGCGCGCTTGCTCTGAAATGTTGATATAAAAAAGGTCCAGAATTGGGATCAGAGGTCACATACATAGACTTCCTTGGAGGAAGACAGCTGCATTTCAGGTGAGAGGATGTTTTGTGTTTTTCATGTCAAATTCAAAATATTTTGCTTCTCAGTATTTTTCTTCTAGGCTTTTACACAATGGGTTTATAACAAAACACGTGTTACCCTCAGAAAGTGTGAAGGGTAAGCTATAGTTTAGATTGTTGTTAGCAAGCTAATTAGTTGTCAGATGGTTGTTGGCCTTGATGCTAGCAAGAAATTCAGGTTGGGGTTGGTCGTCAAATTTTTTGGGGGGTTGGTTGTCACATGTTATCTCAAGGCTGCAGCCAGAAAAGGAACCCAATAACGAAAGAAATTGTCAAGCTGTATCCTCACTGACACCCCAGAGAAGGAAAGAATAGAGCAGGAAAAGGCAGCTAGCAAGCAAAAGAAAAAAGGGCAACAAAATCAAAACAACCCAGTGCATCCCAAACAAGACCAGCTGCCAAGGCTACAGTAAGTTATGTAGGCCTATTTGTCAACTTGACAATGCAATTCAACTTTCAAATTTGGTTCTGCCTCATTGCCTTCTTTTTAAGATGTTTCCCATTAAGATAACATTGTGACAAACAACCCCATAGTGTGTGACAACCGACCCCTTGATGGGGTTGGTTGTCACAATGTGTCAGAGTGTCTTTGATGGTAAATTACTTCTTCATTACAATAAGTTGGAAAAAAAGAGAGACACACATTTCAAGCCAACACCTTAAGCTTCAATTTAATGTAGGAATGGCTATTGACAGATGTTTTGGTGATGAGCAATTCTCACTAGAGTAAAAAGTGTGCCTACTTACCCCGTTCTCCCCTACTCTTAGCGCTAAGATAAAATGTTTTTTGAATACGGCCCCTGATGATGTAAATGATGATCACACTAGATAGAAGACATAACGTGGTATGCTGGTTTGCGTACTGCTGAAGGACATCTGCTCCTAGAGTTAATACATGAATACATTGTTTAACAAGATTGTTGACTTTAATTTATTTTGTATATTCATTCATCTGTTTTCTGTATCTGCTAATGCAGTTCAGTATCATGGGGTGTGGAGCCCATCCTAGCATGCTTAAGGCAAGGAGGGGAGGTACAAAGGCAAGGCAAGTTTATTTATATAGCACAATTCAGACACAAGGCCATTCAAAGTGCTTTACAGGGACAAGATTAAAATACATAATACACAGTAGAAAAGCAAATGAATAGAAATAGAACAATTAAATTAAATAAAAATGACAGGTGGAATGGAAACAGAAAAGTCTACAAACTAGCTAAGTCACATATCTATCAAAAGGCTAAGGTTTAGACAGAAGAAGAATTGACGGCAATATTCTTACCTAAAGAGAGTTTCTATTTGGTCTGAAGTGTGTAGTATATCTGACTGTGGGAAGAAGGCTGCTCAGAAACAGGGAGAACATACAGTACAACCCAGTACAGACACTTCCTAGCAGCCAGTCAGTCAGTAGATCACAAGTCTCAGAATTGGGATTTGTGGGTTTGGAAAAATAACACTAGTCGGAACAGTTTCCCCATCCACTTCTGAACAGAGTCCAACCAGACACTCAGATGGTTTTTATTTACCAATGTGATGTTCCATCTCTCTATTAGTTACTTAAAGACATAGGCACATACACTGTGTTTGTGCAAAGCAATAAGCGTTTAGAGCCTGGCAATAAGTCAAGTCCATGTTTATGTCCAAAACAATGAATCAGTCTGAGTGAACATAAACCCTCCAATCATTCTCCAGTCAAACACTGTGTTGTTTGTTATGTTCTATTGATGGAAATAGGGCAAGTTGACTGTTCTGTTTGAGAATCATTAAGCATCTTGGAAGAACTGCATTGTGGTCTTACACCTGGAAAATAAGTTCCCTGGTTATTCCATAACATTTGTCAGTTTACTCAGTGTTCAAGCATAGCAACACGCTTTTTATAATATGTGTCATAGATAGATAGATAGATAGATAGATAGATAGATAGATAGATAGATAGATAGATAGATAGATAGATAGATAGATAGATAGATAGATAGATAGATAGATAGCTTAACATTTTCTAAATGTTGCCTTTTCGAATTTGTATTGATAGAGAAATGATCCATTACACCATCATCTTTTATTAACCCTCTTGTTCCGTGGGTTGTCCCTATAAAATAATAATTTTAGCAGCAGAAGCCTTTCTTTTCTTTTTCTTTTTCTTTCCTCTGAAGATTCCCATATGCAGGCTAAGTTTAAAAGTCGGGTCACTATTGCCCTCAGGAAGTTTAGGGAAACACATGGAATAGATTCAGTTTGGTTGCTATTGGCAGTTTAGATCAAAAATGGCGTAACGCTCCTGGAATTACTGTACCAACTTCACCACCATGACTGTGTGTGAATGAATGAATGAATGAATAGAACCTGGATCCCTGTTAAGTTGAACAGTTTAATATGTTGCTGAAGACTTTTGTTGCATTGGCCTTTAACACAAGTTGAGACTTTGACACTCCTAACTTTTTTTTTCATGTATTATATCTCATATGTTATTTTGTATTGTATCTTGTACAGCACTTTGGTCAACTGATGTTGTTTTTAAATGTGCTATAGACATAATTTTGACTTTGACTTTTGACTTCACAAACAGCAGCATTTCTTCTCTGTGCATGCCCCAAAATGTTGCCCATGCACAGTTATACTGCATGGGGGATCTTGAATCATATCCTGTTGATCAAAATTGAATTCCCTGTCCTGTCAGAACTGTGTCCGGTCTGCATGTGTTTGTGTGTATGGGTCCATTTGGTAGTGTGTCTGTTTCTGGGAATTCTCTTTGTCTTTTGCTCAAGGCCCCATTCCTTTTGAACTGGCTCCAGTATTCTCCTTTAACCTTGTCACTGTTACCATCTAGAGACGGGCACACCATTGTCTTATTCTCAATAGAATTTGGGAAAAACCCACAAATGTGATTCCCATAACATTTCTTATTTTAATCTGGCCTTTTTTTTCTCTTGGCTGTTTTAAACACAATACCGTCATGTCTTCCCTCTTCTCACTTCAAAACACTTTTCATACACTTTCAAGAAAAACAGTACTTGAGACAACGTCTAAATAGGTCAGAAAACATTGGGATACTGTGACAAAGTATAGACCTGGGCACAGACAAAGGCCTTTTGATTCACAACGATCGCCCAATTTAGTCCCAACAAATTAGGTTTATGTGGGTACATTAGTCATGAGTATCACCCACTGAAACACATGACTAACAATGATCAAAGTTTCCATCCTGTAACAGCTGAATTAAACAAGGTCACAACAGTACAGAATCTCTCTCTATTGGGAGTGCAGGGTGAATCAAGGTCTCTGAGTCTTCAGGGCATTTTTAACAGTTATACTCTCCCAGTCTTAAGACATTTGTTGCATTTGATTTTGATTCATAGCATCAGGGGGGAAAAAAAACCTTAACCAAAGACACTGCAGACTACCTGCCAAGCACAACACAGTTGCAGTTAAAGATTATCTGGAGAACATACAATACCCTGCATTCCAAATCACATACTCTTTCTTTTTACTACACTACATACTAAAGTACAGAAGAGTTTAAGGGCCACAGGAGACAAAAAAAATCAGATAAGGATGTTTTTATTTTATTTTGTTGAATAAAGACGAATACTCCAAAATACTATTAGAGTAACTTGGGCATGTATGTATTTTCAGCATACTACAATTGATGTGCATGTATTGTAGGGGTGGGAAAAAAAATCGATTTTCCGATTAATATCGATTCTCTCTCAAACGATTCTGAATCAATTCAGAAAAGTTAATAATCGTTTTTTTTTTTTTTTTTTTTTTTTTTTTAATTAATATATATATATATATATTTTTGTAAATACTAATACTTACTGCGCCATTGCGCATGCACACCACACATGTGCGAGTTGTTTCCAAAGTGGCTTCAAAAGGGCTGAGAGCAGCAAACCCATGTGACCTGCACCGGCTTTATCTCTGTTTACGTTTTTGTATGAGAGCTGAATTCCAAGCCATACTTTTTGTACAATGTGTTGAAATGACATAGAAAATAATAGATAATAGAATAGAAATCCTATAGAAACATGATTTACGAGATTAGAAATAAAATAAAACTGAATCGGTTTAGTTTTTACATACTTCCATATTGTTTTGAAATGCAAGCTGCATTGATTATTGCACTGTTCATAGAAAGTCATATTTGTGACAAGAAAAGCTTTTTCTCTTAATACAATATTAGAGAAGGTAATTCATCTGTTGATTGTTTTTAATGATCATCACAAAAGTAGGAAGTGATTGCTGAGGAGCAAACTCAGATGTGCATATACATATATTTTTGAAATTCACACATGGGTATGTACATAAACATTTTTTGCATTGAGATGCATTGAAAATCGATTTTGAATCGAATCGTTGACCTCTGAATCGGAATCGAATCGAATCGTGAGGTGCCAAGAGATTCCCACCCCTAATATATTGGGACATCCTAAATCTTTTTCTGGAATACTGAACAGTAGGGAAGTATGGGTATTGGAATGCAGGGATAGTGGAGCATTTAAAGAGCCAGATATTCCCCTCAGGAGTTGGTAGAGACTGAAACAGAGCTAAAAGAGAATGAGTATTGGACATCCTGGTCACTAAAAACACAACTCCTAAGACATGATAATATGGCTATATTTATAAGTAGCCAACTCATCGCTTACTAGTTCTTAAAAGCAATAGCTGAAGTAAAGGACCAAGGACTTTGCCAAGTTCCTGCGGATATATCTGGGTTTTAGACCTTAGTTGATTTGGGTTTATTGAAGTCACGTTGTGCAATCTTGGAATTTTGGTTAAAGCTAATAACTAGTACTTTCAAAGTCATGGTCTTGGTTCACCCCTTTAAAACCATGGGCGTACAAAGCCAAAACATCAAGAAATGTCTCCACTGCAGTACACTTTCTGACCGAGCTGGTGCTAGTTGATAGATAGTGCCCCTGAATCTACCTTTTTAAAGGTAATATTTCCAATAACAGGTTTTGCCTAAATAAAACTTGTTCTGTCATTAGAGGGCTAAAGAAATATGCCACAAAATCTGTACAATGACATAGTGTTGTCCATACCATGGAGACATACTTGGCAAACCTTTATATTTGACAATGTGTAGCTTTGCTGGGGAAACAAAGCGGTTGCCCTTCCTCTTACCCCCTTGCACTCCTCTCTCTCTCTCTCTCTCTCTCTCTCTCTCTCTCCCTCCTCTCTCTCTCTCTCTCTCTCTCTCTCCTCTCTCTCTCTCTTCCTCACACACACACACACATTCTCAACACCCATAACCCCTTCCTTCGTGACCTCGAGAGTGTTCATGTAATTTCAGCCATTATAAAACAGAAGTATAGTGGTGCTACCTTGGGTGTTTTATAGATGGACATGCGGGGATCGAACCCCAACCCTCTATTAGTAGAAAAGGACAAGAGCAAACCTTGTAGCTGAGTATGGCTCTCTGTTGTTACAGACAGGGTTAAGGGGGCTGTTTGTGCTGTACATAAAAACATGTTTTTCCACTCCCTCTCAATCCATTCTCTCTCACTCCATTTTAATCTAGATCCCCATCATGTACAGTTTGCTTCATGTTGTCGCTGCTCTCTTCCCATTCATCCCTCTCCAATAAGAGGTACATCATTATTTTTCTATTAAATATGACATTGGGGAATACAATGCTGCTCTTTGGTGGAGATGACTGATAGATCCATCCATTTATACACAGTGCACACTATATGTTCCTGTTAAAAAGTTCAAGCAATTACGAATGAAAATATAAAAAATAAAAGCGTACCTTTATCCATCTATCTATCTATAAAGCAAGTAACGTTTGTTTGTCTGTCTGTCTGTGGCTCGCATATCTCTCTGAATGTTAGTCAGATCGGCCTAAGCTTCAGGATGAGGCTTGCGCACGGCACAAAGGTGTGTATCATTGATTAATTTTGAAGTTTTTTGGACCAAATATGTAGAAGTTATCATATTTACAGTCAAAACCGAAATTATTCATACCCCTGGCAAATTTTGACTTGAAGTTACTTAACTTTTATGAAACCAGCAAGCTTTTTCTTGATTGGAAATGACACAGGCTTCTCCCTAAAGATATTAAGACGATGTACAAGAGGCATCATTGTGGAAAAAAATGTTCAGCTTTTGTTAACATTTTAACAAAAATTGGTGAAATCTGCCAGAGGTATTAATAATTTCGGTGTTGACTGTACATTATATCATGCTGGCGGCGAATACGTGCACACTGTGAAGGCCACAGTGAGCACGGAGCATGAAGTAATCTCCGACTAAACCCCGCCTCCCTCTGATTGGCTGCTGCGACCAAAACTTGAATTTACGAGCGGGACACACACAGCAGACACAGCCTGGTGTTTCTTAAACCTTTCCACAGACATCACCAACTCCTTAAACCTGTCCGCTTTAGAGTTAAAGATCGCACGTTACGCTATTTTCACTGTTATAGAGTTAATGTATAGTTAAACACTTCTGCGACAGTGACGCTAGTTTCAGTTAGCGTGTCAATAGCGTTTTCCATTTAAACTAGCACAGTCTCGGATAGCTCTGCCACCGGTGAATGTAAACACCGATCGCTTCCACAAAATGTTTTAAAACCGTTAGAAACTAACACCTAAACGAGCTAAAGACTATGTAAGATGCAAAAATGCCCTTCATTTTGCTTGCAAAAATAAATGCTGCTGCCTTCAAAAGGCAATCAGGCCTACCAATAAAAAAATGATTCACCTGATTGTCCTATAAAAATAGAGGATTATATATGCCGCAAAAATATTAAAGATAGACCAAAAGTGACGAGCGATGGAACAGCCATTTCA
The DNA here is from genome assembly GCA_026122265.1 of Ammodytes dubius. Taxonomy (NCBI): domain Eukaryota; kingdom Metazoa; phylum Chordata; class Actinopteri; order Uranoscopiformes; family Ammodytidae; genus Ammodytes; species Ammodytes dubius. Next base: position 7,641,785 of record CM047516.1, on the reverse strand, counting down.
ATGACTGTGTGACACTGCCTATAGGCAACATCTTTTTCTGTATCCCACTTTCATAGACAGGTTACATTTAAGTATGCATAAGTTGCATGCACTAGTACTTATAACACACAAGTTAATATAGCATTTAGCAGGCGCTATGCATTGGGAAAAAGCAGATTTTGATTTCCAGTTTTCTTCGTCAGCATGCCGGCTGTACCAAGTTAGGACCGTATTTCTCCAGTCTCCATTATTAATGCCAGCTCGGGGTGATCATAAATCCACAGGAATATACGGTACCACATCAACCAATGACTGCATTGCTGGCAGCATACACACAAACCTACCACACTAGCAGACTGCCTTTTTAATCTGATGATTTGACAGGGATATGTGGTTTCTCATATGTATTTTTTTCGACACAACACACACACACACAACACACACACACACACACACACACACACACACACACACACACACACACACAACACACAACCCCACACACACACACACACACACACACAACACACACACACACACCACACACACACACACACACACACACACACACACACACACACCACACACACACACACACACACACACACACACAACAAACACACAACACACACACAAACAACACAGCACACACATAACACAGCACAGTTCCAACGAAAAAGACAAACACATCGCAGTCTCAGCAGCAACATGCTAACACACTGCTTGCAATGAACACACTTAAAACACACGTGCATTGCCAACTTCAAACACTTGGCCACAGGTTCCCTTATGGAAAAACAAATTAGTGCTGTTAAAAGTCGCTCGCTCAGATCATGTTCTCTGGGTTTTTTTTCTGTCTGACTGCAGCCTCAGTGCAATGAACTTATTTTTTACTTGTGGCTCATTTGAATGAGAGAAATGTTCCTTGCCGTAAGCATCTTTCGCAGCAATAGGGCCCTTTATTTACTTTGTTGACAGATTAGACGCGGAATTGAATCACATTTCAAGTTTTTACCCATTGCACAAATTGGGTAAGCTTCAGCGTTTGGCATCTCAATGTGAATTTATCATCTGACAAATCAGCAGTATTTTCTAGAACCAGCGGGCTAAGACCTGCCCTCCCCTTGTGTTGGCCTCAGTGAATACAGAAAATGGCCAACTGGATCAAGAAGTGAATGTTAATACAGAAAAAATATGTCGGACTGTTTCTGGGCAGATATCTGAATGAGTAAGATAAGGCGCTTTGCAAAGGTTGTATTGCACCAGAGTGACACTGACATAGCATTGCCCCGGGGAGACCACACACACATAACACACACACAACACACACAACACACACACACACACCACACACACACACACACACACACACACACACACACACACACACACACACACACAACACACACACACACACACACACACACACACCACACACACACACACAAAAAACACCACATATAGATACACACACACACACAAGGACATTAGCATGCAAACACACATGTGCACTGTAGATAATGCATCTGCAGACAAACACATATCTGCAGTCAGACAGTGATGTCTCCTGTGTGATCATGGGATTGAGCCCAATGCCATGGCTGTGCTCACTCTAGCCTTATAAGGTCTTTCAGTAGAGCATTGGAACGGTGCAAATGATCTGAATGTAATGGAACAGAAAGGAAGCTGGGCTTACATTGATGGTTCAGAACAACTGTGAGATTAAAGAGAGAGGGAGGGATCAAGACTGAGAAAAGAACAAGAGGGGAGAGGGATCATTCAAGATATTAAACCTCAGCTATTCAATATTTACTGTAAAGGTGCAGTCAGCCATTCTGGAGAAAACGTGTTGTCTTAATTGCTTTTTGTCAGAATCAGTGAATATCTCCTCACGATCCACTACCTGTCCGTTACGTGTGCAAGCTGAAAATAAATACAGTGTTAATACACATGCCTAGGCTCTGCAAATGGGCATGTTGCTTTGCTACAGTGGGCCACCTTTGTTTACATAGCAGTTTACAAAGCCTAGGATGTGTATTTACACTGGATTCTTTGTCAGCACACACACATGCTATGGACAGGTAGCAGAACGTTAGGAAAAAATCACTAATTTTGACAAAAAATGATTTTGACAAGAAGCATCTTCCTCAATGGCTGACTCCATCTTTAACAAGTTTAACTCTTTAGTTAGTGCCGCATTCTTTGAAGCATGAAAGGCAGGTAAGCAAGCACCCGCTTACTGTGAATATTTCTAAGCATTCTTCCACGTCTCCCCGCCTCCCCCCATGTCGGTATCCCCAAGACACTGAACTCCCTTGCTCCGATATCTACTTAGTTAGCTTCGCACCTAGTCTAAGCCTACCTCTCGTGTAGTGTGTATGTGTATGATGGTGGGACAAGGGGTAATGTTGTAACAAACAAAAAACAGTGGCGTAGTACAGCACTCTGATCTGTGAATAGACTGAGACACACGCTATACAAGTCCATTTCACTCCATTTAGACATTCACTGACTTCCTCTTCTCCCTACATTCTCTTCTCTCTTTTTTCCATCTCCTCACGACACTCACCATTGAGCTATCTCACCAGCTCCGCCACACACCACACCATCTCACACACACACACCCTCACACCTCCACACACACACACACTCTGAGTCATGGTATGATTGATGGTATGTGAGGCGGCAACAACGACCACGCAAGATGGGGCCCATAGCAGTTATAATCCCCAAGTCAGATAGATGTGGATCTGTGGCTGATTGTGGACCGACTTGGGGGTGTTGTGGTGTGAGCCACAACACATGCTGAAATGATGAACATCCTCTCACAGAAACCACTCTAAGAAACTCATCTAATGCTCAAGAATTTATGATGATTCATCGTTCCCCTACATTTCCTCTTTCTTCTTTCATTTCCATGCCCAACAGAACCCACATGCACCATTGTAAAGCAGATCTTCACACAAGATCTTCTGCAAACACAACATAACAAGGCACTAAAAAAAAAAATACAATCGCCGAACCCACATGACACCAACAGACACACATACTGAATCATGAGGTAAATCTTCTGCCAGGTTCAGTGGTTATAGGCCCTGTACTGGCACAATAACAACTGTGCAAATCAGTCCAGAGAAGTTGGGGCACATTAGCAGCTAAATCTATCACACCAACGTAGCTGACGAATAAGTCGGTGTAGGCTTCAATGTAGTGGTTGATGTTGTTTGTGTTTTACTGTTAAGGTGTTACTGTTATGAATTTGTTTTTCGGTGTAAGTGTTGGATGTGATGCTAAAGTTCCCTTGACTGTGTTCTGTTGACTTAGGGCTGCAGGTGCTGTGAGCTGTGTGTTGTCTCTATATGTGTAGTGGTAGGATAGTTAATGTGTAGGTTTGTGTGTGTGAATGTGTCTGTGGGCGGGCATGCAATGGCACATTTATAACTGAAACATATGATGAAACTCTCCTAAAGAAATCGAGTCTAAAATATACCTCTCAGATCCCTGTGAAGGTGGCGTATAATAATTATACTGTGTGTGTGTGTGTGTGTGTGGTGTGTGTGTGTGTGTGTGTGTGTGTGTGTGTGTGTGTGTGTGTGTGTGTGTGTGTGTGTGTGTGTGTGTGTGTGTGTGTGTGTGTGTGTGTGTGTGTGTGTGTGTGTGTTTGTGTGTGTGTGTGTGTGTTGTGTGGTGCGTGCGTGTGGTAATAGGTTAAATTCAGACTTGCATAAAAGCAGCTATAGTCACTGCATTTTGAGTCAGTACTGGTCCAAGCCAAGTCACACAGCCTCCATTTTATTTGGCTGACCAACAGTAGAAGTAAACCTGGTGTTGAAAGAGATCCCCTACACACACAAACACATACACACACACACACACACACACACACACACACACACACACACACACACACACACACACACACATTATCCAAGCACGCATAAAAACCTAACATCAAGCCAAAGCTGATCTACAGTGAGCACACCGTACTTCTGTGAGTCTTTTGCAACCCACTGCAACGGTAACACTCACCACACTGATGGAATTACGTTACTTCACAAACATTTTTTTTCCAGGAAATCGTTGAGCTTACATCCAATAGTCCGCCATGTTGTTCTTTTCTCACCGTATAAGTATTGAAAATCTAACCGACGAGTTCTGCTCCTTGTTTGGAGTCATGAATAGAATGTCTACCTAACAAGAAACATTTGTTGGATAAATCAAATCTCATATGGAAAGACTGAAGCATTGTTTTTTTTGGTCATTGAGGCATGGATCATGATTTCTTTCTCTTTTCAAAATGTTATTCAAATGCAAATGTGAAATGTTCATAACGACATCACAGAGGTAAAGGTTGCACATTGAATGTGTCTTAGGCTGATCAGCGTAATATAAGACTACTAAAGTGCTGGTGTTGATGTAATTGTTTCAGCAGAATTGCACAGCATTAAACATAATATACAGTCAAACAAACTTGTGACCCCCCCCCCCACACACACACACACACCACATATCCATGTTTAATAAACTAGTGCGACAAAACTGTCCCATGTAGAAAACACCAATTTACCCAATAGAAAATAAAGTGTTACAGTCAAGCCTGTTAGAAAGAAAAAAGTAAATGAAAACGTTTAACAAAAATGTTTTAAATCAATAGTTTTTTTTCACAATCTAATAATGCAATAACTAATAATGTATTTGTTGCATACATAATGACACAATGTCTGCTAAATATATGTCTACCAAGATCACCCCTAAAGACTCTCTCCACTTTCAATCCTTTACATGTTGTGACCTACTGGTCGATCAGACAATGACAGATTACACAAGGTAATCTGAGTGGGTTTGGGCGGGGATACAAATAATTTGAGGAAATGAGAGGACAGAACGAAGCGAGTTAAAGTTAAAAATGGGCAGAGGGGTAGAGTGAAGGGAACGTGAGAAGGAAGAATGGAAAAAAACATACAGAAGTTAAGTCAACAAATGAGAGAACGGTTGATGGTCATAGAAGACAGAATAATTTAAAAAGAGGACTGGGGGAATGAGGTGATGACGGAGATCAAAATAAGGAAAGTAATGTAGAGTGGGGGGAAAGGGAGGGGGGGTGAAATGGAAAGAATGAGTGGGGCAGATGGATGGAGGGAGGGAGGGACGGAGAGAGAGAGAGAAAAAGTCTGAAAAGGGAGTTATGCATTGGGTCATTATGGAGGAATGTTAATATGATTAGTGAATGACTCTGACCTCGCTGTCTGGAAACTGGTGCCTGCCTGGTCTGATGACCGCCCAACGTCTGCACAGACACACACTCACAATAGAATAGGATGGAAGCATACATCAGACACATGCCAGAACTCTCTCTCCCCACACCACACACACACACACACACACACACACACACAAAGCTGGCATGTGTGATTTGTGTCTACCATTCTGCCAGTAGGGCCAGAATGAGTCAACATGTCATGACTTATTATCTGTTTTTTAACATGCATGATTCCCAGCAGTCTGGCCTCATAAAGTCTGGGTCAAGGTCCAGTTCATGTATCAGTGGACGCTGGGTCCCCACGTGACTACTTCAGTCATTTATTTGGGCCTTATTCCCAGGGAGAGACAACATTTATCACGTAGGCCCTGACATGATAATCTGAGGAAACGTCTTACTGCATGATTTAATTGCCTGTGTATGAGACAGTAACCATATCAAAGCTTACAGAGTTACAGTTCCTGCATTGCATATTTTGAACCAATATGACCCTCTAAAAAAACATATTCATATAGTCAAAAGGCTCTATTTTGATCATTCATGCACAGTAGGTCTTGATTGTATGGATGGTGTGGGAGCCTCCAAGAGCAGCAGTTATTTTGGTTCATGTAGTACTAGGTAGGTAGATCACTTCAAAGTGCAAAATGGCTGGTTGAAGTGGAATATTGGTGCACGGACTGTGTGGGCGTCACCAAATGAGGCAAGTGTTTTGTGTAAAGGGCTAGGTGAAGTGGAATGTAAATCAGGGGTGTGGTCATTCATATGTTGCTCTCAGCCAATCACATTGCTGCAGTCGGAAACAACTGAGTGTAAGCAGGACATGTAGCTCAATTAACAGAAAGACACTTAGTGAAAGTATATTGTTGTCTGAAGAGCGCCACATATCTGTAGGTTCACAAGGCCCTACAGATATGTGGCCACAGGCAGATGATTTGAGTTGTAATGTACTCCATGCAATAATGATTGAAATAAATAATGAAAGAAATGTTGATGAGACTGATTATTTGGCCGTATCAGTTTTAGTTCTACCTCATCTCACCATCACATGTGACACATTTGAACACAATGAAAGAAGAAGAAAGAATGAAACAGTAACTTTCACTGTTGCTGAAGAGAAAGTTGGAAAGTATACAATGACACACAGGATGTATGGAGTCCATGTACTTTTAACATCTCCGACATAAACAGGTTTATTTCAGTTTAACTTTTCTAGATCTGCTCTGTTTTCTCATCTTCATACTCCTTCAGCAATCCAGTTAAGCACTAGCTTTTAAGCATCAAGCATCCACGTGCATTTCATTTTCTGCAGGAAAAGCATTGTCTAGTGTGAGCTCAGTATTTATGCATAAACTCGTCATTCAAATAATATTAAGGTTTATGAAGAGAAATACTGTATGTAGGAAGAGGGTTGGACTTACCCATGGTATATCCTCAATATAAAACAAAATCATAAAATAAACAAACACATATTATTACATCTGACTTTTACCAAATAACAAACCCGATAAATGAATAGACCACAGGTAATGACGTTTGATTCCTTTCTATCAAGGGGAATGTACACATTTTTCAGCACACAATGTCTGTTGATCTGCAGGGATCCAAGCCCTGTATGAGGTTTCAATGTGGTTGTTGGGCATTTTCAGCAGAGGGGCCAATATCAATATCACATGCAGAAATAGAAATGATCCCTTAGTCTGGCGTGAAAGCCTCTCTTGTTGCAGTGCTGTTGGCAGAAATGGTTGGAATAATACAGTTTACTGTGCGGAGGTCACACTCTTGAAAAAACCTATTTGTGGTTATCTCCATGGCTGTGTGTCCTGCTCTGCTCTGCTCTTCCAGGTAGACCTCATGCATCTTGATGTGGTTAAGTCTGATCAAATCTACATCTCTATTCTCATGACTCCTATTCAGGCTTTCCAGAATGCCTGAACTGTGTTTCACGCACACGCACACATAAACACGCACACACACACCACACACACACACACACACACACACACACACACACACACACACACACACACACACACACACACACACACACACACACACACACACACACAAAGCCTCGTTCAGGTGTGTGTGTGTGTGTAAAGAGTGATGAGCTTTGGTCCAGTGGAGAGCGTTATCAACAGTGGCCACTGCACTGTGGACAGGACAGATAGCCAGCTGTGGTGCGTGTGTGTGTGACATCCTTCTTGTTTGTTGGCTCAGCTGTGTTTTCTGGGACATACACACCTCTAAGTGAGCACACTGTACACACGGCTGTCAGTGTGAGAGCAAGCGAGGCTAACGTGTGTTTGTCGCGTGCGCGCGCGTGTGTGTGTGTGTGTGTGTGTGTGAGTGTGTGTGTGTGTGTGTGTGTGTGTGTGTGTGTGTGTGTGTGTGTGTGTGTGTGTGTGTGTGTGTGTGTCAGAGAGAGAGAGAGAGACAGAGAGGGAGAGAGTATTTGAAGATTGTCAGCGATTCTTGAAGCAGCATGCATCTCTTAAGCTTCTGAGTGAGAAATATCCTGACTATGAAATATGGTGAGTCATCTGGTAGATAAGAAATAATGAGAGATGGAGAGGAGAGGAGAGGGGAGAGATTGAGAGTCAGAAAATCAGTGAGCTTTACAAAAAAAAGAGCTTGTTTAAGAATGTCTGGATGTCAAAAGAGACACAGTCCCCTAGAAGTCACAGGAGAGTGTGTTAGAAAGACATGGAGAGGAACACAATAATGCCTTTGTTTTAAACATCCTGTTGAATGCCAGTGATGTCACTCCTGTACATTACATACTGGTGAAGACAATTCATAGTCTATTGTCATCATTTTCCACATATACAATCATATGAAAAAGTTTGGGAACCCCTCTCAGCCGGCATTATAATTGACTCTGCTTTCACAAAAAAAATATAAAAGTGGTATGTCTTTAATTTACCAGGAACAGCTAAGTACTGGGATGTTTTCCAAACAAAGATTTTTTGAAAAGCAGTATTTGGTTGTATGAAATAAAATAAAATGTGAAAAACTGGCTGTGCAAAAATATGGGTACCCTTGTGGTTTTGTTGATTTTAATGCCTGTAACAGCATGTAAAACTGATTACTTTAAACACAAAGTTGGTTGGATTATGTTGTTAAGCCTTGAACCGCATATAATTGTCTGTTTAATCATGAGAAAATGTATTTTAGGTGCCTAAATGCAAGTTGCACTTCTCTTTGACTCTCTGCTGAAGTAAGACAGAATGGGATCATCAAAACAGCTCCCAAAAGATCTGGAAAACAAAGATTGTTCATTGTCATGGTTTAGGGGAAGGCTACAAGAAGCTTTCCCAAAGGTTTCAATTGTCAATTTCGACTGTAGGGAACGTTGTCAGGGAATGGAAGGACACAGGCATAGTGGCAGTTAAACTCAGGCATGGCAGACCAAGAAAAAAACAGGAGCGGCATAGGTGGAGGATTGTGAGAATGGTTGCACACAACCCAAAGATCACCTCCAAAGACCTGCAAGAACATCTGGCTGCAGATTGTGTATCTGTACATTCAGCGCAATTTGCACCAAAACATCTGCTTTTTATAAAGACCAAATAACTTAATTTTTGTCTCATCAGTCCAAAGCATTTTCTTCCAATATGAAGCTGGCTTGTCTAAATGAGCTTTTGCATACTCCATGCAACTGTATCTGTGGCGTGGGCGCAGAAAGGGCTTCCTTCTCATCACCCGGCCATACAGATGTTTTGGTGCAAATTGCACTGAATTGTAGAACCATGTACAGATACACAATCTGCAGCCAGATGTTCTTGCAGGTCTTTGGAGGTGATCTTTGGGTTGTGTGCAACCATTCTCACAATCCGCCGCATATGCTGCTCTTGTACTTTTCTTGGTCTGCTAGACCTGCAACTGTGCCTGTGTCCTTCCATTCCCTGACAACGTTCCTTACAGTAGAAATTGACAATTGAAACCTTTGGGAAAGCTTCTTGTAGCCTTCCCCTAAACCATGACAATGAATAATCTTTGTTTTTAAGATCTTTTGGGAGCTGTTTTGATGATCCCATTCTGTCTCACTTCAGCAGAGAGTCAAAGAGAAGTGCAACTTGCATTTAGGCATCTAAAATACATTTTCTCATGATTAAACAGACAATTATATGCGGTTCAAGGCTTAACAACATAATCCAACCAACTTTGTGTTTAAAGTCATCAGTTTTACATGCTGTTACAGGCATTAAAATCAACAAGACCACAAGGGTACCCATATTTTTGCACAGCCAGTTTTTCACATTTTATTTTATTTCATAGAACCAAATACTGCTTTTCAAAAAATCTTTGTTTGGAAAACATCCCAGTACTTAGCTGTTCCTGGTAAATTAAAGACATACCACTTTTATATTTTTTTTGTGAAAGCAGAGTCAATTATAATACCGGCTGAGAGGGGTTCCCAAACTTTTTCATATGATTGTATGTATTGGATTGGTTGTGGTCACTAGCAAAATGTATTCTCAACACAAGAAAAAACCCTGAAATGTAGTATCTACACATTTTCTAAGACAGCTGTGAGCAAGAACTAAAGTTCACCAACAATGGTTAAATGCAGGTTTGACCTGCCCATCATTTAGACATGAAGAGATAATGCTGTGTGGATCTTGATGTTCTGATTTATTTAAATCTCATGACTTCGATTCTCAAGGAAGATGTCAACAGGCAATAACCATAGATAGTATAATAAATAACATGAGCAAACACCGACAGCTGTTGTCTGGGTATGTGCATAGCGATTACTTGTGTAAATTTTGCATGGATGCTGAAAGTTAGTATAACATAACACCCTGAATTAAGACCAGTTGTACTTTTTCTCTGTTTACCTATCTACCCATTTCTGTAATCATTTGATGTATTTGTTACTGTTCTCTTTTATTTCCCTGTAGCACAGACAGGCTTTCATGACATGCTGACAAAGCAAAGTGAATTTGCAATTGAGAGAGAGAGAAGAGAGAGAGAGAGAGAGAGAGAGAGAGAGAGAGAGAGAGAGAGAGAGAGAGAGAGAGAGAGAGAGAGAGAGAGAGAGAGAGAGAGAGAGAGAGAGAGAGAGAGAGAGAGAGAGAGAGAGAGAGAGAGAGAGAGAGAGAGAGAGAGAGAGAGAGAGAGAGAGAGAGAGAGAGAGAGAGAGAAAAAGTGTTATCTTTGAACAGGGAGAAGAGCGTGTTCCAGGGAAAGATTCAGTAAGAGTTTTGCAGAAATAGAGGAAATTGGAGTCACATGCTGAGATATTGAGAGAGGGAGAAGGCTTATGTAACCGTGGCATTTCAATACATCTGTCCAAAATGCTGACAGAAAGAAAGACGGTTTTACTTAATGTCTTTTTACAATTAAAAAAAAATGGACCCTGCCCTAAATGCAAGGAGAAGTTTCACTCCAAATCGTACTATACTAAGGCAAGGGAAGCTTCTCAAGTCACACTGCATTCTGTGGTATTTTCTATATACAGCTTCTCAACATTTTCCCAGCCCAGTAACATTATGGCCCCTTCCATTTTAATCCTGAAATGTACACCGTTTGACAACTTAAGTTATTTTCATTAAAGTATAGGCTTTAATGGACAGTAAAACATTGGCCTGCGTTTTTCATCAGTTTTAAACTATAGCAGAGATAGACAGAAAGTGATTAATAAAATAAAGTCATTTTTCATTGGAGCTGAACCTTTTGCTGTGTTTAGTCAGCCATACTAACCGTCATAACCAAAAGCTGCTGTTCATTGGAACCTTGTCATAGCCGCATATACACTAAAACCTTTAAACACTTCAACAAACTGGAAAAAACTGTTCATTTTCAAACGTTCAACATATAAGATGTACTGTATTAGGATTAATATGAGTGTTATTGAAACCAAGAATAGATAGTCTGTGTCTTAGCATAAGGCACATTTGCAGTTAGGTCTCCTTTTTTATTTATTCTGCTAGCAATTAAATTCCCCCATTGGTGGATTTCAAATGGAGAGATTTGTCTCCAACTGCTAACTCAAAACTCGCCAACCTCTTCAGTGAAGATGTCTCAATAGAGTTTGGGAATTCAGGCCAAGTCACCCCCTCACACTCTCTCTCTCTCCTCTCTCTCTCTCTCTCTCTCTCTCTCTCTCTCTCTCTCTCTCTCTCTCTCTCTCTCTCTCTCTCTTACACACACACACACACACACACACACACACACACACACACACACACACACACACACACACTTCTTCCTCTTCCCCTCTGTCTCTGTCCTCCCATCTGTGAGTTCAGATGAACAGAAGTCTCCTGTGGCTTTTCATTGGCCAGGCTCCACCCTAAGAGGCGAGCTAATTGGCCAGCTGGGGCCCAGCCGGTGGTTGGAGACAGGGCATTGGCTGAGAGAAGGGTCAAGTGACATGTCATTGGTCAGATTGGCCCGGTAACCTGGCAACACTTCAGGCTTTGCCTCTTGAGGAAAGACTGGTGAGAGAAACAATTTCAGGGGAAAAACTGTTGAGTGTCATTTGGCCATAGCTTTTTTGGAAAAATGTGTTAAATCAATGTGTAACCTTTTAGTGATGTGAAAGTGTGTGTGTTTTTGGGAGATGAAAGTCCTCGCAATTGAAATGCTTTAATGATCCTTTGCAGGAAATTACAGTGTCACACAAAACAGCGTCTGGACAGACATAACAAACACACATTCCCTCATAGCTAAAATACTTTAAAAAAGCTGCCCGACCACTGAGCTGGCCTTCCTGATCAGCTTGTCCAGCCTGTTTGTGTCCGCTTTGCGGGCACCTTCTCCCCAGCATGCCACAACAAAAAACACTTTCTGTGAACTTGTAAATAACGGTCAGACATGAGGTCACAATATATTGGAGGCCCTGGATCACTTTCAGCTTTGTTCTCAATCCACACATGAGTATGAGCGCACCTGTGTGTTAAATATGTTGGTTTTATACTAAGGCTTGGTTTGCCCATTGTATCCCCAACTAACAAAAGAGATGGATGGAGATAGATCATTGAAACAAGTATTTCACAAAGGCTTTCCTTTAAAAAATATGAAAATAACTGTGTGCTTTAGTTGAGGTTGAAGTAGGATTGTGGTGGTTAGGGTTGAATGCATCCCTCATGGTGTCCTTGGTAGCTAAAGAGAAGTAAGACTCTTTGTCCTCACCATCTCCTCCTATAAGCTTGTCTTGTAACCATGTCACTCTACACCATCGTGCTTCTCAGAGACACCAGTCATCATTCACAAAGACACAAAAGCTCCTTCTCTGGGAGACACAGACACAGGTCATTTCAGATGTTGGAACAAATAACGCTGTCATTTTTTTTCTCTTGGGACAATCAAGAGAGACAGACTCTCCCCTGCCTCTCTCCCTCCCTCCCTCCCTCCTCCCTCCCTCCCTCCCTCCCTCCCTCTCTCCTCTCCCTCTCTCCCTCCCTCCCTTCTCTCCCTCCCCTCTCTCCCTCTCTCTCTCCCTCCCTCTCTCTCTCCCTATCTCTCCCTCCCTCTCTCTCCCTCTCTCTCCCTCGCTCTCTCTCTCTCCCTCCCTCCCTCTCCCTCCCTCTCTCTCTCTCTCCCTCCCTCCCTCCCTCTCCTCCCTCTGTCACGGCAGGTCAGCCTCCATCCACCTTTTACCTTTTTTGATTAAGTAGCAGAGTGAACTAATCCAGAGGAAATGAGAGGTGGAGGTTAGTCACCACGGATTATAGTCTGGTCCCAGGACATCAAACGTTCCATTCCCACCCAGGAGATAATCGTAGCCAGGTTAGCCAGGAAATTAAGTGACTCTCAGAAGGTTTTCCTAATCCCCGTCTTGCTCTCCCCTTACATTTCTCTTTATTTCCCACCCATCCTGCTTTTCTCTAATTCTGTCCCCATCCCCCCCTCTATCCCTCTATCCCTCTACTTCACCTAAATCCACGTCCGGGCCCAATCTGCAACAGACTGCTTGTGTCTGCAAAAAAAAAAAAAATCTTCCATCTCCATTTCTTGGTTGGTATTTGATAGATGACACTATCCAGCCCCTGTACTGAAGGTAATATCTGACCCTTCAGCCAAGGCAGGGCTCTCAGACAAATTGAAAACCATTCTCAGCGATATTTCTCTCCGCTTCGTCAAGATTTTGAGAATTGTGTGTACATTTGCCTGGATAATGTAGTTTCCCTACTGCAAATATGCTCATCATTAATCCTTATCTGCCCAGCCATAGTTTATGTATGGAATTCAGTTAGGTTAAGCAAGCGCTCTGTTTTCACAAATTGACTCCTAGAAAACAGATATATATATATATTTTTTTTTAAGATTTCTTTTTGGCATTTTTATGCTTTATTGATAGTGCAGAGACATAGTTGAAATGGGGCAGAGAGGGGAGTGACATGCAGAGAACGACGCGGGCTGGAATTGAACCCGGGTCCGCTACTGGGCCCGGCCCAGGGGGGGACGTCCTACCAACTGAGCTAAGGGCGTCCTACCAACTGAGCTAAGGGCGCCCCCGAAAACAGAATGTTTCTCCAGGTCATGCTACAGTATATAGGTCAGAAAAAAGACTGCAGCTTTATATACTTTATAGTTGTGTGTATTTTTTGTGTGCTTTCTCTTTTTCATCGTTCGACCCCCCAGGAAGTACATCTCCATGGTTTGGCTTTGTGCGGTTGTGTGTCCGTACATGTGTACATATCTGTTCACCCGTTCAAGTCCACATACCCAACCCAATCTCAAGCGTAGCAAGTGGATTTCTGCCTCCTTCCACAGCATGTCATCCAGCACAAAAGCTAATATTGCCTCCAATTTTCCACACTTCTTTGTCCAGTTTTCTCTTCTTGTTATTCTTGCATGCAGTGTGCCTTATCCCTTCACATGTGCACAGTCAAACCCATCTCTCTCACACACACACACACACACACACACACACACACACACACACACAGCACACACACGCACACACACGCACACACACACACACACACACACACACACACACACACACACCACACAACACACACACACACCCAAAGAAACCTTGCATACAAACATGCACAAATATGCAATAGGGATGAATGCACTTTTAGTTGTA
>CM047516.1:7542500-7625000 GCA_026122265.1 Ammodytes dubius | reverse complement strand
GTGCAGTGTGTGTGAGCTGGCCTAACAGCTGCTAAGGGAACTCTGGTGCAGACTAAAACCACCAGGTGGACTGTGTCTTGGTTTCACTTTGGCTGGGCCGCAGAAAACCTGGGCCAGCCATATAAACATGGACATCTCTCATTGATTGTAGGTTAGTAGAATATTGGAGTTTCCCCATTGGATATTGTTAAATAAATAGTGTAGGCAAGGCGCAAAGGCTAGAATGATGTGGTTGAAAAAAGGGTTAAAAGCATGGTTTCTTTTGGGTAAGGTTTGGGAAAGCGTGTGTGTGTGTGTGTACGTGTCTGTGTGTGTGTGTGTGTACGTGTGTGTGTTAGCGTGCATGTATCTGTCTGCTGCAAGTTTTTAGGGATGTCACCTCATACCAGATAACTTTTAAATGCCATTTTTAAGAAGTAATTTGATTGATGGCTTTTCTCGCTTGTGCAAAAACACACACACACACACACACACACACACACACACACACACACACACACACACACACACACACACACACACACACACAAAACACCACCAATATTATTCCGGCACTTCCACTCACACTCTCTAGACTAAATAAACAGGATATACTTTGCATTAAGTAGTATTAGTCGCTGTATTCATGGGATTCATGCTTTGTGCTTTGGGGGAAATTGACCTTCTGTGGTCTTGATTGTACATGAGGCTCAACATGGCTGTGACATTTAACTAGGCAGCAGTCTTAATTCTCAGCCCTTTATTCTAGTGCTTTCGCTGACCTTTCAGAAGAGGTTTGTAAATTAAAATGTTTGGTGCTTCTTTGGTGTTGTAAACAAATATGCAAAATTTCGGCATCATGATTATTTTATTATTTCACTTTTTCTTTTCATTTATCTCTGCCCCCCACTCACTCCTAAGGCTGTCACTCTGTGGCTCTCTTAGCAGGGCAGAGGGAGATGTTACAGCCCAACGGCACACATTCACCAAGACGGTGTGTGTGTGTGTGTGTGTGTGTGTCTGCAGAGGTTTGACGTGGTGGCTGATCAATAGCAATGACTAAGCCACTACTTTGCAAACTGCTGATGGTGAAACGTTTACTCCCCCAGTCCACAGCTTTGATTGTGTTTAGTAAACACACACACAGGGACATACAGTACCTCCCACCCAGACATTTTTTTTAACATTTTATGTATACAGGTAAATCCCATTAAGACCGGAGACTCTTTTGCAACATTCCCACTTTATCATTCACACATCGATAGCAGGCTAACTATCAACATTCACACGAGGCAAGGTGAGTGAAGTGTCTTGCCCAAGGACACAACAACCATGACACAAGTGGCAGGGCGGTAATCGAACCGCCAACCCTTCGATCATTGGCCAACCCGCTCTACCACCTGAGCCACAGTCGCCCCATTCTACAAGCAGGTGAATAACAGTCCAACATATTAAAGAAAGCATCAATAGTAAGTGTTACATTTCTGATTAATCATGGGCCAGCTTACTATGTGAGGCATTATGACTCCATATTCAGTGTGCAGTATCTGGACTGTATATGAATAGGTATCTATCCTTAACATGTGTGTTGGAAGTTAGATACTGCAGTGAAGAATCATATAGGAAAAAAATCAAATAAAATATTTTAATATTGAGCTGTTTTTGTGATACAATTTTACTTCCGCGTCTCAAAACGAGTTTTCAAATGTGACGTAGCAAAGGGTAGACAGGCATTCTAATCCATAGACTACATGGCAATCTGATAGCAATGGATAACAGTTTCCACTCCTGGACGATTTTGAACCTGCTAGGCGTGAAGGAGAACAGCAACAGACTACGTGTCTGGCAGAAACGATACAAAATCCTACATATTCTTTTTCAATGGGCATGTACAGAATAGATTATGCAGAAATCTAGAAAAAATTGTAACCTCCAATACGCACTTTAAGCAAACCAGATATCTTGACATATGTATTGAAAAAACAACCTATGATGCAGCTGCATAGTATCTCCCTGACGAACAGGACTGAATTTGAGTGACTGTCTCCTGTGTGGTCATCCCAGACTCCCATGACGTTGAACCATGTACAACCCTCATTAGAGAACTCTCTTTGTGGGCAGAGGTAATGTGAAAAAAGCATGTTCTCTTGAGTGTGCTTGTCTACTCCCTTCCCTTTAGCACTGCTCTGTTAAGAGTGTGTAGTAATTAGCCTGAGAAAATGGATGGCTTTTCACCAGCAGCTGCAATTACGGATTTCTATAGAAGGAATGGATGGACGGAGGGAATGGGTATATGGTATTAAATAAAGGCTGGAGGGTTTAGAATGGTTGGAATAAATGGAGAGTGGGATGCAGCGATGGAGAGCAAGAATGAATGCGTAAATGGAAAGAAGGAAGGAAGTCTGTATGGTAGCGACAAGTGCAGGAGGGAAAGATGGAGTGTGTGTGTGAGGGATAACGGGGTGAATGAGCTTGTTGCCCTGGGTTTCATGAAGGGTTTATTAGATACATTTGGTTTGAGTTTGGAAAGGGAATGGAAAGACTAGTGTTAGAGCGCTATCCAAAGCATGGCTCCCTTCACACAGAGGAGTCAGGTGTAAAGGGGTTTCAACCCAATAGTATAAACATCATCCCTTGATTAATAAGGTGCACTCACCTATTAAACACACCTAGAATGTGGGCGTGCAAGAGTGATGTTAGGAATGGCATTGTGTTTGAATGAATTTTCTTTTTAATTCTATCTCACTTCTAGAATATTAAGATTAAGATTGGTCTTCAATGACAAAATCCAACTGTGTTTCGTACTTTTCTTAAAACTTGGAGCAGCTTTTGAACCAAGTAACAAAGGAAGGCGCTCGTGGTGTAGTGGTTATACCAAAACAATATCTTAAAAAAAAGAAAGTCGGGGGCTGATAATTTCATGAATATGTCATTCAAAATCATTATAATGAATTATTGATATTATCACAGACTAACTGTACAGTACATTTTGAGGGACTAAAACATTTTGTTAAAAGGGATTTTTATTCCGAACCACATTTATCATTTTTGGAACTCACCAGACACAAAACTCAATGAAATGAGGCAACCAGCTGCAATTCCTCTGAGTTTATTCAACTTTTGGGGCCTGCGTGTTTTGCAAACTCAGTTTAGGAATAACAGCCGAAGGTTTAGAGTAGACAAAACTATATCAATTAAGTTGAGCCAGCAACTGTTGGGTTAAAGTTTATCATATTTAAAATATATGTTAAGGAAAGAAGTTCCAGATTCCATTTTGCAGCACACTGTCAAATCCTTGTTATGTAGTTTGTCCTGTACTGCTATCCATACTTGGATCTGTAGGTCATGGTTGGAGACCTGTGTGGAATTAAAGGTTCAGTAAGCGGAATGATCAGTTTAGCTAACTTCCTGTCAGTGACTGCAGTTAGCAGTCCCCTCCCTCGTCCCCTCGTCACCACATTGATGCACTGCGGTTAAGTGTGATAAAACATGATAAAAACCATCAAAACAGACATTGGGAAGGATTTTTACCTGCTCCGCCATTGTAGGTGCATACACATTCACCCATCTGTCGCTCTGCGCGTGCACCGGCAGTGAGACGGGTGCCGGTTTGTAGCATTCTCTCTTATTTTTTTTTAAAGATATTTTTTGGGCATTTTTATGCTTTATTGATAGTGTAGAGACAGAGTTGAAATGGGGCAGAGAGGGAGTGACATGCAGAGGACGACCGCGGGCAGGAATCGAACCCGGGTCTGCTGCTGGCCGAGGCCCATGGGGAGGACGCCCTACCAACTGAGCTAAGGGCGCCCCCGTAGTATTCTCTCTTCTGATTAGTAGTGGGATCCCCGAAAAGTTTATTTGCCGATTACATGCAGAGCGAGTGACTGAGAGATCGGCTTTTGAAACGTGCACACTATATAAGTGATCACTGTATGAATAAAGAGCAATTTAACACTTGTATTAACATAAATAAATCGCTTACTTCACCTTTAAGTTGAGCCAGCATCTGTTGGGTTAAAGTTTATCGTATTTAAATATATCTTACGTAAAGCAGTTCCAGATTCCATTTTTGCAGCACACTGTCAAATCCTTGTAATGTAGTTTGTCCTGTACTGCTATCCATACATGGATCTGTAGATCATGGTTGGAGACCTGTGTGGAATTAAGAAAGCAGAATGATTCATCCTGGTTTGCCATTTTTTATTTATTTTGTATCAGAGTGAGACCTCTCTTACATCAAGTCAAGAGGACTCATTCATTTTCGTTGAAACACACACAGAAACCCCAGACCCCCTAGAGCGTTGGGTTTTAATTTACCGATACAGAGCAAAACCAGCTTTCCCTTAATCATTGATTTCTACCTGGATGGGAGGCAGTGTGGGGAGAAAAAAAATATGTTTTGTTTTAGTTCTAAAGGAGTAAGACAGAGACAGAGATACTGAGAGGAAAATAAATGTATTGACGGAAGAAAGCAGGAGATTGGTATGAGACAAAAACCCTTCCCCTCTCTATCACTTGTATGCAGATAGGAAGTACAGGACTGGGGTTAAAGATCCAGAGTGCAGACACTGAGTGATGGAGATTATACTGCCTTGGCATGGTGGATGTTAGGAAGGGAGGGGGTCCAGTGAAAGACAATAAGAGGAATGATATGGAAGAAAGATGGAGGAACACAGAAGAGAGCAGGAAGAGAGAGTTGTACATTCAGAGATAAGTGATGGATGGAAAGGGAGAATGGTGGCTGGGGTAAGAGACCGCATGAGGGATGTAGGAGGGGGAAACAGAGAGTGGCTTAGGGGAGGGACACTAACAGTACTAACAGTACTCAGAGGAACCCTTTATTTCACTTAAGGAGGGTTGGTTAATGAAGGGATGAGATGAGGTGTAGAAGGGGAGATGATGAAGGGAAGGAGGATGAGGAGGGTGAGGATGAAGAAGAGCACACAGAGAGTTGAAGAGAGAGAGATGGAATTAGAAAAAAATACACTAAATAAGTATTCTCATTACCAAATCTCCATGTCGATTTTTCTAAATCCCTTTGAAAATGAGGTGTGTGTGTGTGTGTGTGTGTGTGTGTGTGTGTGTGTGTGTGTGTGTGTGTGTGTGTGTGTGTGTGTGTGTGTGTGTGTGTGTGTGTGTGTCAGTGTGATGTGATGGTGCATGCTGGTGTGCTTGTCATGTGGTAATGATGGTGAGCAGTGGCTTCATGGTTAGGTCTGAAAGGGGAGAGATGAGCCCCTCTTACAGTGTGCGTGCCTGTGTAAGTGTGTGTGGTGTGTGTGTGTGTGTGTGTGTGCGTGCCTGCGTGTGTGTGTGATTGCTCCATCTCCCTCCAGTATCAGTCTCTTCTGCTTGATTTGCGCGCTCTCCTCTCTGCCTCTCCTTTGCTCGCTATGCCGTGAAATGGTTTTTCGCTAGACCATTACCCCAACCAGTGCACTGCACTACTGCCACAGCCCCCTGTGAGCGGGAAGGAGTGTGTTTAAATGTGTGTGTGTGTTTGTGCGTGCGTGCGTGTCGTGTGTGTGTGTGTGTGTGTGTGTGTGTGTGTTCGGCTATGTGCATGAGGGAGACTATGTATGTGTATTTGTACAGTAGCTGCACTTTAAATATGTTGTGCCTGTTTTGTTTACGTGTATGTGAGATGGATTGTGTGTGTGTGCGTGTGTGCGTGCGGTGCATGTGTGTGTGTTTTTGTGTGTTTTTGCACACTACACAGTATGCCTAATGCAAGTCCAGCTGTCATACTATTTGCCCTGCACTTGTACTGCTGTCAGAGTTGTGGAAGTCAGTCTACTAACAACTCTTGTTCTCCCTCACACAGCCAGGCTGTTATAGTCATAAATGATGAGTCGTTCTTTTCAGTAACAAGCCGGAGATATTCTAGATCCAAATGGTTTTTAGGAGAAGCTATGTGTCTTGTGACATTGGCCAAAAATGTTTTTCAAAGGACACCTTTTTCTGAGTTACTAAATGAAACTGCTTGTTTTATCAGAACAATCATAAGGAGACAGTGATATAGATACTTAATAAGCAAAAAGTTACCTTCAGGAACAATCTTACTTGTCATTATGAACTTCTTCTTACAACACCCTCGCTACAAACCACTGTGTTTGCTTGAGATGGAAAGATGTGTTTGCTTTCTAGTCGCCTCCTCACTTTCTATGCACACATTCACCTTCATTAAACACTGGTCTGTTTGTGTTCACTCAGCCTGGGTATCACACTTGATCCATCAGTCTGTACGTTTTGTCTGTCTGTTCTGTCTGTCTGTCTGTCTGTCTTTGTCCCTACGGGCACCTTTCAGTTTCGGATCCATCATTTGCTGTCTGTTTATGTTTCTCTTTGATCCTACTAACAACATAGAGTGTTGTAGTGTGTTTGTGTGTGTGTGTGTGTGCACGCGTGCATGCGTGCGTGTTTGCATAAAGTTGAAGTACCCTTTCTTTATAACAGTTTGTATTCGTGAGCTTTTATTAAATAGGACCAAATGAACTTAGCCTGAAATCCACAGACACGGTTGTGAAGTGTGAAGGTCCTGACAGAAAGGGACAAAGGTATAGTATGGTTTGTTTTGGCCCATTGATGGGATCTGTGTATAGCCTGGAGACACCAGCCTGGTCTCATGAGCTGGACGATAGTTAGTTTAGTTTAGTTCATTTCACATTGAACATGTGAGAAAACAGAAATAACTCATGCCTCTGCTCTATCTTCACCCCTTTGCTCATTGTGTCTCACCTCCCACTTTCCACTGGATGTTACTATCATCCCCCTCTCTCCTCCCCCCTTTCATCCCCCTCTCTTCCACTCTGTTGACATCATGTGTGAATTGTGTCCTCCGTGTCCCTTTCACCCCTCCGCTCCGACGTCCTCGTCCTCACCCCATCCTCTCCCTCTTGTTTTATAACTCACCTCTCATCGCTTCCCTCTCAATGGCTTCATAATATCCCTCCTCCTCTCTATATCTCTCTCACCCACTCTCTCATTTTCCTCTCATTCACTCCCTCTCTCTCTCTCTCTCTTTCCTCCTTTCTTCACCATCTAACGCCTTTTCATTCCATCGTTCCACCACTCTGTTCGCCAACCTATTTGAATCCAGCTCTCTCTCTCCCTGTACCATGAGATTGAAGCTATAAAGACAAAGATATAGTGGGACCAGCAAATCAGTTCTAATGCTATAATGTAATGTTATAAGAACAGGCTGTGGTTGTATATCATTCTCAGGACATTTTGTGTGATGACAATATTACCTTGAGTTGAGGAGAGCAGAATAATCTACCCTGCATTCCGAATCACATACTTTCTACTATTTAGTATGGTAGAAAAAGTTTTGGTATGTCTCGATTCTTGTGGACAGATTTAGGATGGTTAGAAAGACCCGGATGTCTACTAGATCCGGCTGAGATTTTTAGTGTTGAAAACAGCATCCTATTTTGGCGATTCTGACCCATAATGCACTGCGAACCTGAAGTGAAGTCGCATCAACGGAGCCTCCACATGAAAACAAACAGGGATGCGACGGATTATAAAAGCAAGAGGCAAAATCAAGGCGCAATGTTATGATGAAATAAATAAGTAAAAGTATGTCCCAATAGTATGCCTACTGCATCCTAACTAGATTATTTTTATCGTCGGATGTAGTATGTAGAATAGAAAAAAGAAAGAGTATGCGATTCGGAACGCAGAGATAGTTTTCTGTAAAACCTTTGACCTCTTGTCTTGACCTATCGGGCCACACACACTTCACCCTCCTTCCATTATCTTCTTTTAGATTTGATGTATACTTTGTCAAACTGGGAACACGGTGTACACTCTACTTTCAAGACTCCTAAATGTGCAGACGACAGACACAGTAATGTCAAGTCGGAGATCCGACTGTGTACTTGAAGAAATAGTCATGTGCAATTTAATCTTGGATAAATGTGTGTTATCAACAGAGCACCGATCTACAGTAGCAGAGGTGTGATAGGCTACATGTGATGGGCTATTTTCAGAGACTCAGCATTACACAGACCCCTCAAGGGCCCATATAATGCTACAAGTATAATTTTTATTGTTGGAGTTCAGCATGTATGCAGAGTCGAAAAAACATCTGAATCATGCCCCACACATTAAGTGAAACTGAGTCTCATTAACAAGATGCAGTGTGTCTTCCAGGAAAATGGCTTCATGTTTATGTCTTTGTGTGTCTGCGTGCGTGTGTGTGGTGTGTGTGTGTGTGTGTGTGTGTGTGTGTGTGTGTTTAATGGAGCTTGTTGACGTCTAGGGTATAGCCGGCTTCTTTAAGGAGCGCGGCGGCAGCTCAAATCCCCTTACTGAATAGAGCAGGATAAACTTCTGAGAGAGCAACTGTGTGTGGTGTGTGTGTGTGTGTGGTGTGTGTGTGTGTGTGTGTGTGTGTGTGTGTGTGTGCGCACTCGCGTGTGTGTGTGTGTTTATGTGTGTAAGAGGGGAAAAGAGAGGGATGAAAATAAGTGGAGAACCAGTGAGATGAAGAGTAGAAGAAGAAATAGTAGAGATTGAACTGTCAGCAGCTCAACTTAATCTTTTTTTTTTCCGCAAGGAGATGAGACTTGACGCCATGTGTGACTGTTTGTTTGTGTGTGTGTGTGTGTGTGTGTTTGGTGTGTGTGTGTGTGTGTGTGTGTGTGTGTGTGTGTGTGTGTGTGTGTGTGTGTGTGTGTGTGTGTGGTGGTGTGTGTGTGTGGTGTGTGTGTGTGTGTGTGTGTGTTGTGTGTAGCGAGTCGACTCCATCCTGTTTTGAAGTAACCTAATCTAGGATGTAGAGACCCCCCCACCCAAAACAACCCACTGAAGTCCGAAACTCTGACTCTAAATCCCTCATTACTAGCCTTTGTCAATCCTAAATATCACAACCACACACAGATACACACTCAAGGACACACATACCAGGGAAGGGAGGGGCTTATGTGTTTTTCCATTGCACATGCTTGTGAAACTGACGGTCTTGCACTTAATTATAACTTGATGGAAGGTCATATATATTATTTAGGCTGTTTTATCTGAGTCTCAAAACTTGAACTCAAATTCACTCACATACTAACCATTCCCCTCTGTTTAGCAGGTTCCAGGCAGAGGGACAGATCACCGGTTGGCACCACGTTATGAGGAAGTGGAGCGTCAGTATGCATCCTTACCAAGGTACTGCTATTTTGCTCCTTCCATTGTCTCTATTCTTCTCTTGTCCACTTTCTTCCCTTATTTTCTTTCTCTCTTCAAAGCCTCTAATTCAATGTGTATAGTCTGTCTGTGTGTCTGTGGAGGCCTCAGTCTCAGCCAGGGACTCACCTGACCCCCTCTCCCTGGGGAACACACACTCAGACCTGGGTTGAAAACTGAGCTTTGGCTGGACAAACCTTACTTTTGTGTTAAAGTTGCCCAATTAGTAGTTTTCAAATGAATGTTGTATTGAAGAAGGCTTTTCCACAATGCTTTTATTTAATTAGAATAAAAAGTCTTAAACACAGTTTCAAGAGAGTGCACACATTGCATACATCATTACGAGGTAAGGAACTCGTCATAGATGTAACACATGTAATAGAGCTGGCTTCAGCAACTTGAGCCGATGTCACTGAGATATTTGTCATGTTCACTTGGCCCTCACTGCACATCATTCACAGGTCTGCTAAACAGGAGTTTGAAGTTATAGATAGCTTTTAAAATGCTTATTTATCTACAAGTGAACGTCTTTTGGGGAATATTTGAGCAAAAGATAAATTGAACCTTCTTGGTGTCAAAGATTGTTTGCTCATCTGTTGCTCAAACTGTCAGGAGAAGTTCATTATTCCAAGGTGTGATGCATTTGCTTTGCACAGCGTTATGTCCTAATAATGATCTATTGTATGTATATTTCATTTATCTTTCATTTTTCCATTTTGGTTGTTTTCCTACCTGGGCCGCATGACAAATGACCTACATTAACAACATCTTCTTAAGTATACCAATCAATTTACTGAAGGATTTTTCTTCTATTCATTTCTTTCTCACAATACATTTTCTAATGTAATCAGATAAATATTAAGGTCCAATATATTTGTTTAAAAGTCTGTGGGGAAAAAAATTGCTTGTAAAGTTTATGAAGGCACAGCTGTTGACTGACCATTGAAACATTTCAATGGTAAATGGACTTGACTTATATTGCGGCCCCAAAGCGCTTTACATTTCTTACCATATTTAACCAATTCATACACCGATGGTAGTAGCTGCCATGCAAGGCGCTCTCTGAACCATTGGGAGCAATTTGGGGTTCAGTGTCTTGCCCAGGGACACTTCAACATGTGGCGGGTAGGCGGGGATCGAACCTCCGACCCTGCACTCCAGAGGCGAAAAAAAAAATACATACTATATTCTGCAGCCATCATCAGTCACTCCGGCTCTTTCAGCATCTCATTTTTCACATGCAACCTTTTCCACAGACAGGCCTCAACTTCAGTGTTCTCTATTTCACTTATCTTTACGTCTCCATATATATATTACTCTCTGTTCGTAATTCCTTATTCTCTACTCTGCAGCGCTTGTTTTCCAAAGGTGAATAGTGTGTTAATGTATTTAAGTTAAGGGAAGCCTTTTAACAGTCCTAATCTCTGGAACAAACTCCCAGAAAACTTGAGGTCTGCTCTATATGCTGCAACTATCAGCTCTTTTAAATTAAGTCTGAAGACTTTTCTGTTTCCATTTTAACCTGCAATGGTATTGTATTTAAATGTTCTATTTCTATTCATTAGCTTTTACATGTTTTATTTCTATTCATTCGCTTTTCTAGTGTGTATTACGGTACGTATTTTAATCTTGCCCCTGTAAAGCACTTTGAATGGCCTTGTGTCTGAATTGTGCTATATAAATAAACTTGCCTTGCCTACTGCCTGTATACAACAGACTGCTGCTCTACCTAAAAATAAAACCTCTTCAAGTGAAAATTGTTAAAGTTTAACAGTAAAAACTTTTAGTAGTCGTTACTGTTTTTTTTTCACCTTGTTCTATTTTGCATCTAAAGAAGCAACACCTCAGCAGACTAACAGTCTACAAACAACTGTTTGTTTGTGTGTGTATGAGAGGGAGAGAGAGGGGGGGTTAGTCAGGGAGTGGAATGACGGACAGAAGTTAAGAACGTTAGGAAGTTTATAGCCAGGTTCCCACCCCTGTTAAAATGGTGAGGGATGACTATTTCACACCTCCTCGCGCGCGTGTGTGTGTGGCGTGTGTGTGTGTGTGTGTGTGGTGTGTGTGTGTGTGTGTGTGTGTGTGTGTGTGTGTGTGTGTGTGTGTGTGTGTGTGTGTGTGTGTGTGTGTGTGGTGTGTTGTGTTTTGTGTCGAGAGAGGGAGAGAGAGTTGGTGTGGGTGATGACTTTGGCAGATGGGAGCGAGAACAGTGATGATGGTTTTGAGGTCTGGCTGTGGTATCTGAAAAGGCTTGGGAAATTGGACACACACACACACACACACACACACCCCCCCCCCACACACACACACACACACACACCACACACACACACACACACACACACACACACACACACACACCACACACACACACCACACACACAACACTCACATACAGTACACCCTGTCTGTTTCCACTTTCAGACACGCACGGTAATCCCAAAAAAATGCTGTGCCAATATAGTTAGGCCTCGTGTTTGGCCTCGTCATTTTGCCATAAAAGTCACTGTGACAGTCTGCCTGCTGACGGCCTGGTAGCAGCTCAGACACATTTTCCTACACGGGCCAAAGTGTGATTTTAAAACAGTTGCGTTGCCATTTTCTCACATTGGATAATATTGCACAAGGTAAACAAACCATGGTTTAGGAATGATAATTTAAATGCTACAGATTTTAAGCCGCAGATTTGAGCACACTTTTTTACAAGTGCTAAATTATCTTTGTAAAAAGTCGCTGGTTATTGGATCCTGGATGTGATAACAGCTAACAGCCTTAACGATACATACATATACAGCTCTGGAAAGAATTAAGAGACCACTCCAAATTTTCAGTGTCTCTTGTTTTACCCTTTCGAGGCATATGTTTGAGTAAAATTAACAATTTGATTTTATGATATTAACTACTGGCAACATTTATACCAAATTCACAATAAAAATATTGTCATTTAGAGCATTTTCAATAAGTAATGTAGAGCTAAAGATTTAAGAAAAATCCAGACCGGTCTCTTAATTTTTTCAAGGGGTGTATGTGACGCCTTGTGATGCCCATGGCCTGATCAGTGATTGTGTAAGAAAATATTAAAGTTGCACTCTAATCCATATTCATCAAACAGCCTCTGGTACTTTTGAGACAAATATAACATTTACTTCAATGAATCTACCAATCTGAAAGGCCAAAAAAAAGCTGTTACTGAATAGACAGCTTAACCCAGCACCGTTTCCTTGATGAGGATTGTATGTGTGAAAGGGGCTCATCTCTTTCTTCATTATGTGTTCCCCCTGCCTCTGCATCTACACCTTTCTACTGTCAATTAACTCACCAGACATTACAGCACCTAGAGAGTCAGAGAAAAAATAATAAATCATGTGTGTAAAGCACATCCAGGCTTTTGACCTTATCAAAACACATTGTTTTGCCTCAGGCCCACTAGTAGCTGTGTGTGTTTCTGAATATACCTGTATGCACGTGTGGGAAAGAACATGTTTTTGTACGTGCTGGTGGTGTGTATTTGTTAGTGTGTCAATATCCCATGTGAGTCCAGAAATAGCTGTGTGCTTGCTTAGTCAGGTACAGTGTGTGTGACTAATGGTCAGTTCACTGAAGTTTGTGTGTGCGTGTGTGGTGTGTGGTGTGTGTGTGTGTGGTGTGTGTGTGTGGTGTGTGTGTGTGTGTGTGTGTGTGTGAGTGTGTGTGTGCGTGCGTGTGCAATCTATCACCGTGAGACAAGATTTTGATGGCTCTAAAATTAAAACACGAGCAAGCAGTGGATGATGTTTCCCTGCCTTAAGCACTAACACTACCTAACAAACTGTCAGCAAATGTCACTGCATGAAATACACATGAGTCTGTTGAGGGTACATTGAGAATGTTCTTGCTACTCCATGAAACTATTCAGTATTTTTCGTAATGAAATATATTTAGATAGAGAAGACATATTATCTGTTGTGTATGCTGAAACATTGGGGTTTTTATTTTAAATAATCTCACAGGCCTAACCATGTCTATTCTATATGATATTGTGTAGATATTAATAAATATGTTCGTATTCATATGGATTTGCCTCCATGTGACTTTAGTAAATTTGATTTTATTATGTAATAAAGCTCGCCTCTCAATGCCACTTTGTTGAAACTAAACTCTTCCCCCACTCACTCTATCTGTATTTCACAGTTTTTCCTATACCTCTCTCCCATTCCATCTTCCCCTTCTCCCTATGGCTTTATTATACTGAAATAAATGACCCCTGAGTGTGTACCGATATCCATGTGAGATCGATTTTAGTTTAGTTTAACCTTGGAGGAAATGTAAGGAGCATTAACATTACAGTTTACATTGGTTTGCTTGGAGAGTAGGCATGTGTTAGATGGTTTGGAGTGTGGAGAATCAAAGACCAAGAAGTGTATGACATTTCTGACTGGAATGTGGACAAACCTGCAACGCTGCGGTCAAATGGTTACCTTGTGTTCATGTTTTAGCATGATTGAATGCTAATCTGAAACAATTTGACTGATTTGTATATATCCCTGTGTGTGTGTGTGTGTGTGTGTGTGTGTGTGTGTGTGTGTGTGTGTGTGTGTGTGTGTGGTGTGTTGTGTGTGGTGTGTGGTTGTGTGTGTGTGTGTGTGTGTGGTGTGTGTGTGTGTGTGTGTGTGGTTGTGAGAGAGTTTCAGTCCGTTGGAGGTCAGTTGATGGCCATCAGAGTATGTCTGTGATCAACATTAGCAGGTTGCGCCCTTACCATGTGTGCACCATTAGTCCCCTATATTTACACATGCGCTCTCGCCATCAATATCCATAAACCCACAAACTCAATCCACTCCTGTGTGTGTTTCCTGCTGCTCTGTTGCACCCTATTCTTCCACCAGCCCGTATTTATGAAGCAGTCCGCCTAGTGCATGTAAGATACAAAGCACGTTGACCGAAACTCAGTCAATGTATTATTAAAAGGCATGATCTTATGATTAAAAACCATGATTTTTTCTTTTTTCTTCAAGCAGCCCCTGTTGACAACAGCAATCAGTTGTTCCAATACACAGCCATGACCCAATTGGATTAGCCGGACACCCTTTCCCATTTGTCCTCGTTATTACTCTTTGATTGGATTAAAAGAGCCAATCACAAGAGCTGTCCGGGATTCTGGGAAGGCTGTCGCTTCCTCATTATGATGATAATTGGATGATTAGTAATTAGAAGGCAGATGTTGTGTCCCTGTGTCTTCAACTAGATCCAGACACACAACAGGCTATTTGAATGCAACTGTGTTGGTCTCTTTTTAGTTGCATTTCCTTTCCGTTGACTCCCATCCACTGCTTGCCCATTCCTCTATGCCCCCCCCCTCCTCCCCCTCCTCTCTCTTCTCATTCTCATTCTCTCTGAACTTCAGGGTGAAAAGGACATTGTTGAACATTTAGGAGAGGGAAATGAAATGGGAATGTCTCTCACTCGTCTCTCTGTCCCTCTCTCTCTCCTCCATCTCTCTCGCTCTCTCCTCTCTCTCTCTCTCTCTCTCTCTCTCTCTCTCCATCTCTCTCTCTCTCTCTCTCTCTCTCTCTCTCTCTCTCTCTCCTCCATCTCTCTCTCTCTCTCTCTCTCTCTCTCTCTCTCTCTTGAGAAGACCTCCCAACCGGGGGCCTGAGAGAGAGTTTTTCCCAGACCACTTTACAACCGCTAGCACAATCCAGCCCATTGTCCAGTTGTTGTTTTTTTTGCTGTGTGTGTCCCTGGTCCCATACATCCCTGTCCCTGCTTGTTTGTTAGCCATGCAGGAGACCCCAAGAAGGACCCTACACTGCCCCCCACCCCCCAACCACTCCTACCCCACTCTATTTCTCTGTCTTGACCCTATCTTGTTCCCTAGCTTCTAGTGTTTCTGCTGTGTTTTGCCCGTTGCCTGCTTTTGAAGAGTTTCCGGTCGCGGCTTTGATCTTGATGGTGGACTGTTGAAAAAGCCGGGTTACAACCCATAATGTGTTGCAGAGGCAGTAGCCCCCCCTGCATGACAAGAGGCATGATATGCTTTCATATGTCTGGCCCCCATGGGTGAAGGAGGGCATTTTTTCTTTCAGGTCCTCAGCCAGTGAAATGTTTAACAGGTTTTTTGGGGGTATGCTAAAGGTTGAACTTGTGTTAAGTGATACTGTGCTCATGTGGAGTTTCCTACAAGTTGTGAAATCTTACACATACAGACACACAACACACACACACACACACACACACACACAACACACACATTTTGCATGGTGGAGGAATGAGGTGCAGGAGTAGAAGCTTATCATTGCTTTGATGACTTATCTTTTTGAATGGCTTACGATGGTGCGCCTATCTCCTTTTTTGCAGTTAGCTTATCACTGACAATGTGGGGAAATAATACGTTATGATGTGTGTCAGAACAAGGAGATGGATGACTGTGCTCGGTACTTTTCAACAGTTGCAGCTGTGAAACGTTAACATCTGGTAACAGCCTAATGGCCATCTGCCGCCCCCCGTGTTGCCACCATCGTCTCCCATCAGAAAATATGATAAAAGTTACATAGGATTGTTAAGTGATAATTACATGTGTTTCCGCACAAATGCAAAGTTTTCTTCGCCAATAACATAAACTATGAAAGGCAACGCAATGGGTGTGTGAATATTTTTTTCTAAGGTCATTCTTTGATACTAAATAGAACGCACCACCAGTTGTGATGGTGATTTATGAAACAGTTGAAACAGGAAGCAGCTCATGTTACTAGAAACAGGCATGAGGTTGACATTAAAATAAAGCAGTGAGGCTGGGCTGGTCAAGTTAGTGAACAGATGTACACAGTTACCTCCGGCTCAAGTGTCTCCTACATTCACGTCAGACTAGCTCGCTGTGAATACGCATAATGTTTTAAATTAAAATGTAATTCATCATGGGCTTATTTGAATTAAAGTCATTGAGCACTGATAGGTTTGGCGTTGCTTGTGCACAGGTATACAGGATTATCTCAGAGAGAGCAACTGTGTGTGTGTGTGTGTGTGTGTGTGTGTGTGTGTGTGTGTGTGTGTGTGTGTGTGCGCGTGCTGCGTGTGTGTGTTGCTTGTGTGTGTGTACATGCGTGTGTGTGTGTCTGCTTGTGTGTGTGGGTTTGTGTCGCCGTTAAAAAGTATTTTCATAAGAACCCATGACCATACTTGTGCGTGCAGTACCATTTCAGAAATATTCGACATTTACCAAATTAGCGGCCATTGGATGGTCCTATTTTTTTTTTTTTTTTTTTTTTTTTTTTTAAGCAATTTGTCTCCTGCGGTGATGCACAGAGCAACATGTCCCCAGCTTGGAACCATTACATCTGGCTGAGGTTGAACCTGATTGGCTCAAGATGGGAAATAATGGAGGCTATTTGAATGGGATATGGAATATTATCAATAATGGAGTTCCATGATGTTTCAGGAAGTCACCCGCTTTACAGCCTATAAGTGGTGATTTATGAAACTGCCATAACTAAATGTCATATTTAGCCTCAGTAATTTCCACTAGTATATAGATGGACATGGCTCATTCAGGTACTTACACGGTGCAATTCACTCTTAATGTAATAGTATCATTTGTATGTATAGTATTTAAAATCAACATTGAATATGGTAATAGTTTGCTTGTCATGCTTTTAAAGGTATATCTTTAGGTTTGTGTGAAAAAAGTACACTCAAATGTTTCGACTGGTTCTCCCTTACATGTTTATACAATGAGAGAATTTCAATGATTTCTACGTAGATTAGACTTAAAAAGCCTTTTCTTTCTCCTTCTATGGCTACTGATACTGTAGGAAAGTAAAACCGCTAATCAGTCTTAAAGATAGTATAGTTTATTGCACATCACCGGACAACTTCACAATGCTTTGTGTACTCGAAAACCGGAAATGACGGGACAGCTCTCTAGACCAGAACACAGAACACATTGTTTTTAGCAGAGAGTGTCGAGTAGTCAAGAAGGATTGCTGTTGTACTTACTCGATGCCAAACAATGCGTTGAGAGAGTGTTTACGACATCGCCTGCAGCGTCACTGTTATCTGGTTACCATCCTCACAACCTGGCTTCACTGATTCGCTAGCCCTCCACCAATCAGATTGCTCCGGCTGAAAGACTGGCCGAAGCCGATTGAACATGTTGAATCGGCTGAAAAGGAGGCGGGACCTGATAAGCCTTTGGCTTCTTCCGTCTCCCTTCGGACAACACAAAGTATGATGTATGAATATTTGCAAGAGAAAATTGTGTATTGTGTGGAATTGTCCGAAAGAATAATAAATAAATAAATAAATAAAAGAAGACCGACGACATCTACGAGGGCCGACGTCAACGAACACCCCAAACAGAATTGTGTCCCCGCCCCCTCCAAAACTCTCCGACGATGTCCAAAGCCCGATTATCGGCCCGGTGTGTCCTGGCCTTTAAGGGTGTAGTTCAATGTGATGGATTGAATCCGATGGAAAAGGAATTTGAATGACATGTGATTTTAAAATTCCTTTTTGAACATGGCTATGAAGGATGTTTGCCCCTTTGACGTGGTGGTACAGCACATGTGTCCCTGCCTGTTGATCTGTCAGCTCAT
This sequence comes from Ammodytes dubius, assembly GCA_026122265.1. Lineage (NCBI taxonomy): Eukaryota > Metazoa > Chordata > Actinopteri > Uranoscopiformes > Ammodytidae > Ammodytes > Ammodytes dubius. The sequence continues at coordinate 7,607,271 of CM047516.1, read as the reverse complement.
CTCTCCTTCAACATGTCCATCACAATTGAATTCTTGACTAGCTGCTGCCGCTGTAAATTGTCAGTCTCCGCCATTTTCTTTTGGGCTGAAGCTTCATCATGGCTAAGTTTTCCAAATGGCACGGCAGCGTTATGATGGGATGCCAGACAAGCACTCCAAATCCCCATTGTTCTGCCCTCTCTCCTGTGTTTCCGAGGCAACAGACCCCCCCTACCATCTGGAAGGCCCTCTTCCCTCGGTTCCTCTCACTTTCCCTCTAATGGATTTCTCCTCTGTCCTTCCCTCCCCATCTCATTTTCTCTTTCTCTTTGAGCACTCTTTCTCTTTTTATTCTCTCGGGCATTTTTTTTCTTTTTGCTTTTTTTTTTACGTTGCTCTAATTTGAATCACTCCTCCTCTCTCTCTCTCCAGTCTTTCTCCTTTTCAGCGCTGCTCTCATACTTTTCACTTTAAGTACTCAGCACATTAGCGTACTCTCGCATTAGCTCTGCACTATCCTTTTTTCACCCACCTGTGGTCATTTTCAGCTCATTCCCTGATGGCCTCTTTTCTTTCTCTTAATACTTCAGCTTGTTTTCTTTATTACAAGTACCCACCATCATCACACATTCACAGCCACACAATACTCATACCCTGACACACACACACACACACACACACACACACACACACACACACACACACACACACACACACACACACACACACACACCCACATGGCATATTTCCAAATGTGTATATACACACACACACTGGCACACAAGGGAATGTAATCATGTTAGTTTCCTGGACTGGTCAGATTTGTAATTCATGATCTCCAGGTGGATTAATCATAGCTGACAGAACTTTATTGACAAAGACAGATAGGAGCCCCTGAAAGGTGTTTAGTTTCATTCAAACGTGAATGGTTTGAGCAAGCATCCGGGTGTGTGTGTGTGAGTGTGAGTGTGTTGTGTGTGTGTGTGTGTGTGTGTGTGTGTGTGTGTGTGTGTGTGTGTGTGTGTGTGTGTGTGTGTGTGTGTGTGTGTGTGTGTGTGTGTGTGTGTGTGTGTGTGTGTGTGTGTGTGTGTGTGTGTGTGTGTGTGTGTGGTGTGTGTTGTGTGTTCCGCTAAAGCAGGGCCTATTATTCTCAGCAGATGCTGACCTTCAGCATGCCCGTTCTCTGGAGGGCAGCACTTGTTTCACTGCCTTTTTTCTTCTCTTCTACTCCATCTCCCCCTCCCTCTCCTCCTCCTTTCTATTACTTTTCTTTGTTGTCCCTCCCTTCTCATTTTCTTTCTTTCTTCCTTCTCCGTCGCTCAAGCTTTTTTCTTCTGAGCTTCACATCTTGGATATTAAATAGATCTCACTAATAGTCCATCTGTCATTCCCTTTTTTTCAACTTTAGAAATGAAAATGTCATAGTACTTTAACCGCCTGATTGTCCTCTCCTTGTCTTCCCATTTCCCCTACTATCTTCTCCTTGACTCTCTGAACCCTTTCAGACATCTGTGTACTTCTTCTTTGCATAATCTGTCTTTCCTACACTGATTTGTCGGCTAATTAATGTAGTGCACTACATATTAAATATGGGAGTTTAGCCTTCTCTATTAGGTAGGTGGTAGCCTAGAGGAAAGGGGGCCGACTAGTAACCATGAGGTCTCTGGTTTGATCCCCGGCACCGGAAATGAGGGTGTTATTTGTAAAACTAGTGGTTGCATGGTATTGCATGCCCACCATCTCTACCATTGTGTCCTTGAGCAAGACACTTAACCCCAAACTGCTCCAGGGTGCAGACCCCTGATATGTAGAACTGCATGTGTGTGTTAGAGATGTCGGAGGGGTGAGGCGTGTGTTTGACTTACTTTGCATGTGTGTTAATTGACAAAAATAAAGACTTAAAGGAATACTTCACCCATACGTAACCCGTGTTCTATCATTATAAAATTGCTATTATAATATAATAAATTAGGTTTTTTCTTCCCTCAGTCTTTCCTTAGTCTTCCCTTGGCCCAGCTGTCCTGTTAATCCTAACCCTACATTTTTACTAGTGTGATGTCACACTAGTAAAAAATGTAGGGTTAGACAGTCAGACCATAACACACTCTTTCTGCCTTTTCTCAGGCTAGGATGAACCGATTTCTAAAATGTTTGCACATGTATACTACATAGGATTTCAGAGTTCAATACACCTTCATATTCCCATCGGTGTAGTAGGTCTTTAACTTCCTCTGCTGTCTTGTCTGGCTCTAGCCCACTGCGGACCCCTTTGTTTTCTCTGTATGCTAACTTCTCATCCTATTCACGTTCTTACCTTACCTGTCCTTTTCTCTTTGCTTGTTGGGAATACAGATGAAGATTGTTGTATTCTTCAGTGGTCTGCTCTTTGCCTGCAAACTCCTTGTTAGCCATTGTTTTTTTTACACAAATGTGCCCCTGTTATAAAGTTGTAGCGTAATTACAACTCAAAACACAAAACTAGTATGCAGGTGATACTAGCAAAGGATTGCATCCTCATCTTGACACGGTCATTTATCTAAATACCTTCTGTCCTTTTTTTTGCAAAATTCATCCATTCAACCTACAGTATCTCACCAACGATATTTGACTTAGATGTACTTGGTAACCAGGTTGTATTTCATGTTCATGTGGCCGTTTGTTGACCCATAGGCCTTTCACACCGCCGCAAAATCGGCGCTAGTTCGGAGTTAGAGCCAGTGTTTTGGTTTCACACCGCCAGAAAGCCTGCTCCGGGCAGGCTCCGGGCCGTAAAAACCGGTTCAACTCATACCCCAGGATTGAGCAGGGTTTGAAGTGAACTGCTTGCGCCAGCGGCCGGTGGAGGGATTATCCTGACCAACCAGACCAACTAAAACCTCATGCCCGCCATGTTTAAAAACACCGCTACTACGAGACGTAAACATAACATAATTACCGAACGTAGCGATCAAATTGACCGGCGAGAATACGCTGTATGGGTCCGGTTTGGTTAAGAAAGCAAAGCGAGAGCTAACACGTGTAAAAATAAGACGTATTTGCCGCTGTTGTTGTGCTTAAAGCTAGCGGTAGCTTTAGCGTTAGCCACAAGAGCAGCGGCGTCGGGCGACGTACACACACGTTTACAGTGACGTCATGACGTTGCTCTCTTGCCGGCTCCATGGCTGTCTCCGGTCGATGTGAAACCAACAGGTTCATAACTGGGATAAGGCTGTAACCAGTTTTGAACTGACCCCAACACCAGCCTGGAACTGACTCTTGGTTCATTTTGGTGTGAAAGGCCTACTAGATCACTAAACTATAGTTCAGTTAGCAATACTTGAGTCAAAATAGAAGTTTATTTCAATTAGCAGAATACTTTGCAGTAATAATGTGTGGTGGTATGGTTCTGATCTGGGATCTCCACACCCTCCACACTCACACTGGAAGGTTTTAAGGCAGAGAGAGCCATCCCTCTGACCTCCATGAGCTACTGTCTGCCTGTCTGTCTGTGTGAGAGAGACATCCCTCTGCCCTCCATGAGCTACTGTCTGCCTGTTTGTCTGTGTGAGAGAGACATCCCTCTGCCCTCCATGAGCAACATGGAATTCCGAAAGGTGTGGAGATCTGCAGCAAGGACCCCTAAGGTTCAGAACAGAACAAGCGTCACTGACAACAGAAATGACATTGATAGACAAATACAGTAAACAAGGAGTTGGTGGGATGGAGGTGGGTTTCAAGAGCTTGCAGAGGAAGCAGCACCAGTAGGCAGGCTAGAGCAGCTTAAATAAGGCGCCACTTGAGTGGATGGCCATTTCCCTTGAACATTTAAAGCAAGACAAAGCCATCATCAGCCAATTGCTTCCAGAACTTAAGTGTGAGTATTGTTAGTCATCATTTAAACCACAATTAACTGTCACTCAGTAGCGAAAAGTCCTCCTTCATTTGACATGAATGGTCGAAATGATCAATATGGACTTACTGTAGATTAAATATGTAGTATGATGCCATATTGGTCCGTATCTCCCAGCCCTTGTAACAGTACTAATACATTTTAGTACTATAAGGATTTCTAATAATAGGGCTAACTGGCCTCACTCTGTAATACATGGATAAGGCTGATCCTCACTTTCCATGTCTTCTATGTGCTATGAGAGAATGGAAAGCTTGAACGCTTAACAACTGTATGGGGGTCAGTTGCTGCAGCTCTCAAACATTCTAAATACTATTATTTTTTTCTTCTTTTATTTAAAATCTAGTTTAAGGATAGTATTAAATATGAAAGACTCTTTCAAAACATCTATTCATATTAAAACATTAGTTAACTTTGCCTCCACCACAGTTGCAGAGTTATCAATGGTCCAGCTGTTGACCAAATGGTCGCTAACGTTGCCAAAATATTGATGTTTTGAATGTTATGTCTATGTATTGGCTATGCTTCCTAACCCTGGTTGATAATACCCTAACTTAGCCTTTGACCCCGACTTCTAAGTGTTTGGCGGAACTGATGGAGTATCATGTGACTTCAAGGGTTCAGGGGAGTCAAGGCTCGAGGTTTAGGGCTCTCTCACACATACACACACACACACACACACACACACACACACACACACACACACACACACAACCACACACACACACACACAAGCACCAAAACAAACCACATTGACAGCTGAACCAACAGAATACCATCTCGGACCATACACACACATACACTCAGACACAGTGTGCGACCACTTAACCATAAGTAGGAAAACAGCTTAGAGGGCCTTATTGGGCTTCTCCCAGCAAAACAGCAGAGCCATCACTTTTAATTACTCAGCTCTTTTCTGGTAAGAGTTTGTTTTTCCACCACTCACTGTGAATACACTTCCAGATGCCACATACTGTACATGTGCATATTCATAAGCAACAAGATATATCCTTGAACCTCAGTTAATGGTTTTAAGCTCAGATGTATGGAGTTCATCATGATACCATATCATATGTGTGAATATAGAGTCCACATTAGGTGGCTCAAGGGGGCCCCATTTTGATACTTTTAGCCTAGGTGTTATTTGTAAAACTAGTGGTTGCATGGTATTGCATGCCCACCATCTCTACCATTGTGTCCTTGAGCAAGACACTTAACCCCAAACTGCTCCATTCAACCTACAGTATCTCAGCAGATGCTCCAATGTCTAAATGAGTTCGTTTTAGACATTGGTCAAGTCATCTTTTCATTCCCTGCTGAAACTTGTATTAGCATTTTCTGAGTACCAGATGATTTTTGACTTTTCTTTTGCAAGTTAATTTCATAGATAACTGGATGCTTTAATTTACAATATATTTTAATATGCAAAAACCCCCAAGCCATGACGGTAGTTTTTTCATTTTCATTCCAGTACAATCAACAATAAACTGTACCTCTTCTATACGCTTCCATAGATGGAAGATAAAATATTTCTCCCTCCTTCATTATTTCTCACTTAAGCTTTTATTGCCTGGTTGTTTGGACTGTGATGCCTTCGTGATTAAGGCCCTCATAATGAAGTATCACATTAGGAAGATGGAACTAAGTTAAAGTTTGTTCAACTCCGGGGACATTATATCACCGTGGCTCCGTTTTCACTGCGCGCTTCCCCAAATGACATTATACGAACAGCAGCTCTGAGACAATTTGAGCTATTAATCTGCTTTATTACCAGACTGTCAAAATATAGTGGCTCTCATTGACAAAGAATATGACACTGTTGTGAATGCAATTTGAATGTATGAAGTACTTCCACAACCTCTAAAGCTAAAATCTGTTTTAAATGGATATCAACACAAGGTGAGGGAGAGGCTCATAAAGAAATAAGTGAATTATAGCGGCAGTAGTTTATCTCCCCCTTCTTTCCCTCTCTCATCTTTCAATCACTTTAAATATCACTCTTAACCTTCCCTCTCTTCTGGTTCTCACCTTCCATAACCCCATACTGCATCTCATCCCAAACTTTTCCTCTACTCTTATTTAGGAAAATTCCAGGAGTTTTCAAAGTTGGAAACTTTCCATGGGAATTAACGGGAGTTTACTAAATTAAAGGTTGGCCCTTGAAAGTGATTTTGGGGAAAATATATTTTAGCAAAACAACCAGATTTCATGCATGTACACTTGAGAATATCTACAGTATGCTATTCCTCATGCACACTGCTTACTGCAGGAGTATTGAGGCCACGCCCCTACATGCACTGTGCATCACTCCATCACAGCACAGATGATTTCTAGAACCCTGGACACTAGGCCACATGTTTTAGCCCATTGGGGATTAGTAATATTTTACTCAACATTAATGTTTTTGTGGTTCAGTGAAATATTTAATTTTCAATCAAATATTTAAAACTTGATAAAGTTCTACTTGTGAATAAATCTGTTGAAATGTAATGTTTATTAATTGTAGGCCTATTCTTTTGCAAGGATGTCTGCTTATGACAATATATGTATATAATGTATAATATATATGTTTTGGTTGGATATGATTGAGTTCATTTAAATTACCCTAATATCTAGGTAATTCCAGTGATTAACACTTTTAAATATTTTCCCAAAAATTCCCGAGCTTTACTTCCCATGGAATTTACCAAAATGGTCCATCCCTTTTCAACCCAACTCTTATTTTGAAGCAGTCTTGTTTGTGTTTGTGCTTTAGTGATTGGTTTTAATGAGACAATCCATCTCGGACACGGCTGTCATTGGCTCTAACAACTCTACGTCTTGTCACTCTTTCTTAGTTCTCTAAGTTATTTGTGTGTCTCTGAGAGGCTGGGATGATCAATGATGTGCATTTTGTGTGTGTGTGTTGTGTGTGTGTGTGTGTGTGTGTGTGTGTGTGTGTGTGTGTGTGTGTGTGTGTGTGTGTGTGTGTGTGTGTGTGTGTGCGTGTGCGTGCGTGTGTGTGCATGCGGGCCTGTGCGTCATATGAGTATAACAGCTGTATCCAGGCCTTTTTAGGAAGAGTAAGTGAAAGTGTGTGCGTTTATGAGTGAGAGGGACAGGTGCAGATGACATATAACAACCCCCTTGTTTCCTCCTAAATCCATCAGAAAATCTTTTAAATACCACGGCATTAGAAAGGATCACGTTACTCTCAATTACTGTCAGACCAGGAGAAATCCCTCCAATTATCCTTCCAGATATGTAACCTACGCAGTATAGGCCTACTCTGAGGGCAGGGTCTAAGAACAGGTAGAACATAGGGACATAGTACAAACTGAGCTATCAAGGAGCAACGCTCTTCTGCTTGGAAAGTTTTCACTTCTTTCATTTTGCTTTGATTACTCTCTCAAATGTGTTAAACTACTTGGTACATTATGCCAGGAAGCTGTTCTCATCCTTTACATCTGTTTCTCTCTTTCTATCTCTCTCTCTCAATCTCTGTCTTCCTCACACATAGACACACACGCACACACACACACAAACAGACACACACAACAGACACACACCACACACACACACACACACACACACACACACACACACACACACACACACACACACACACACAGACACACACACACACACACACACACACACACACACACACACACACACACACACACACAACACAGACACACACACAACACACAGAGCATCAGCCTCCTCATTTGGTCTTAACTCATCTCCAGCTGTGTACCAATTTGCCTCCTCCAGAGAATGTGGGGTTTCGTAGGGGGTGATTAGGAGCTAGCACTGTATTTAAACTAAGAATTGTAGTGTGTGTGTGTGTGTGTAATTAATATGGACTGTGTTGTGTGTGTGTGTGTGTGTGTGTGTGTGTGTGTGTGTGTGTGTGTGTGTGTGTGTGTGTGTGTGTGTGTGTGTGTGTGTGTGTGTGTGTGTGTGTGGTGTGTGTGTGTGTGTGTGTGTGTGTGTGTGTGTGTGTGTGTGTGTGTGTGTGTGTGTGTGTGTGTGTGTGTGCATGTGCGTATGTGTATTGTGTGTCTATGCAGTGAAATGTGCGTGTCTCTGTGTGTGTATGCCTATATAAGTGTTTTAGTTCACATGTGTGCCAGTAATGGTTTCCATCCTCATTACCCCGTAATCCCCAGCTGCTGTGCACTACTGACTGGGTTCCTGGAGGGAGAATTCCAAAACTTGCCTCCGGATTTACAGTGAATTCCCCAAAGGGTCCCACTGGATTTCCACTGGCTTCCCCAATTGTTGGCAACTTAGAAGAGTCTAAGAAGGCTGCAACTAACAATTATACAATTATTTTAATTATGACTGAGTCTGTCAAGTTGTATATTTTGTCCCCCCCCCCCCCTGATTAATCCTTTAGTGTGAAAACCGATAGATAATAAAAAAAAAATATATTTCTTCAGCCATGGATAACTTTTTTTCAAACTGCTCGTTTGTCTGGTCAACAGTCCAAAAGATATTACTTTAAGGTAGTTTATTAAAGTAACCATTGACCACCACACAGCCACACACTCTTCTATGTTTCCACATTTTGTTATCCTTCCCCATCTTAGCGTTATCTTGTAATTCATCTCACGGCCCACTGGCCTTTTCTGCTTCATCTTGTTTTCTCTCTTATTCACGGCTTTGTTCTAAATAATTGTTTGCACAGTTTAATTAAAAAGTGACATCTAGTATCCTTTTGTGTCATTGTGATTAAAAAGAAGACATGCAAAGAATCAGCGTGCACTTTAAACAGGTCATAGATAATAGTCATTTGTTCTCAAAAAGCAGCTGATGACTCTTAATTAGCATGTTTTACAGCCTTCTGCTCACTGCCCATTGCTGCTTATTTGTATTTTTCCTCACCAATCAGATCTCTTTTTCTCCTTGTCTCTCATCTGATTCACTCCTTTATACTTCCCTCTACACTCTGTATTTCAATCTCCTTTCTTTCTGTCTTTTATCCCTCTTTTGCTCTCTTGCCTTCCCTCTTTACCTCTCCGTCACCCCTCACTCCTGCTCTTATCTCTGCCTCGGCGGTGACACTATCGGGGGCCAATGGATGAGTGACTGATAGGGGCCACAGGTATACAGGCTCACACAGATGGATAGCAAACCATGCAGATTACATGGCAAGAAGACGTGTCATAAGAGAGAGAGAGAGGGGGAGGGAGGGAGGGGGAGAGGGAGGGAGAGAGAGAGAGGGTCATTCTGACTGGGCAGCTGACTGACTAAAATGTTGGTAGGTTGCTGCAGGCAGACAAAACGGCTGTGGCTATCAGGAAAAGAGACATATGAGACAGGCAGCTGATCTACTTACCACCAGAGTGACTTACAATAAGTGAAGCAGGACAAGTCCAAAACCACAAGACAGATGACGTATAGGTTGACAGAAGAGTTGACAGAGAAGAGGAAATTGTGCTGTGTGGTGTGTGTGTCGTGTCGTGTGTGCGTGTGTGGTGTGTGTGTGGTGGTGTGTGTGTGTGTGTGTGTGTGTGTGTGTGTGTGTGTGTGTGTGTGTGTGTGTGTGTGTGTGTGTGTGTGTGTGTGTGTGTGTGTGTGTGTGTGCGTGCGTGTGGATTCACACACATGCACACACTGACAGCGGACCTGGAGCCAGGAGGGGCAGCAGCAGATATGCCAAACATGTTGGGCATGTAGTTAGTTTGACACTTTCCATTGCTGACCACCCAAATTGACACACACAGGCGTCAGCACGAAGACCACAGCACTCTGTCTCTTCGTCTGTCTGTCCGTGTGTGTGTGTGTGTGTGTGTGTGTGTGTGTGTGTGTGTGTGTGTTGTGTGTGTGTGTGGCGTGCGTGCGTGCGTCCGTGTATGTGTGCGTGTCGCGCAAGTATTTACGTACTAATCTGTGTTTGATTCAGTCGTGGTTCACATTAACATTATCTCTAGGCAACGGGTCGACTCTGTGATTGGTTAGAGGCCCCACCCACTCAACTGTGCATATCAATGATAAGTGCCATCATGACACTCAGTGAGAGTAACATGATTCTGCTCTGCACACATTTTAACACAAGTACATGCTTCGGGACACATTATTTTAAGTATGTGTATGCCAAATTGGAATCTTTTAAATTGAATCCAAATAGCGTAAGGCTTTTTTAATATATGCTACCATTTAATCTCATGTATTTACTTGAACATATGAAAATAGATGGAATAGGATTGAAGAATTTTTTTAGAAAAGAGTTGATTGAAGGGAATGAGACGGGATACGGCGGATTGAGGACGGATGAGAATAGAATGCAGATGGTTGAAAAGAGAAGAAAACAGAGAGGGGGTACAATCTAATACCTCATAATGTTAGCTATTTGGATGACACATGTTTGTGTACTTGCTTTCCACTGGGTACACGAAATCGATATCCATTAACGTGACTGGGCTGGATTACCACAGCTGTGTGTGTTTGCGTGCGTGTTCACTGAGCCCCAGCCGACTTGAAACTGTCACATGTCACTTTCATTCTGTTGCTATGTGATCTTTGGCAGGGATGGGCTGTTGGCCTGTGTGTGTGTGTGTGTGTGTGTGTGTGTGTGTGTGTGTGTGTGTGTGTGTGTGTGTGTGTGTGTGTGTGTGTGTGTGGTGTGTGTTGTTGTTTTTTTTCCAAAAAAGTTCATAATCAGCAGGTTTTCATTAATATTTAGCCAATCGGTTGACAGACATACCAGAGGAACTTAGAATTAGCTGACATCTTCCTATTTAAATAAATGAAAAATAGCGTGGCAAACAAGTCCTGACATGATCCACACTGTCAGCAGTTGGTGGACAATTTGTTTTATTATGAGTGATTTGGTATTGTCTGTGCTCTCTTACTGTCTCACTTGTTAAGGGTATGAATGGACCTGCACTGTATTACAACTGTTGGTTTGTGTAAACCTATTAAAAATATTTTCTTAAGTACAGAAGACTTGAATTTCAGTATAAAAAAGTTTATTTCTTGAAGCTTTCTTATTTTGTAATAAATGGTTTAAAATCATTCTGTTCTCTTCTCCAGACGAGGTCCATTGGATCCAGCAGAGTACCCCATGCAGCCCTGGTCAGGTCATTACCCCGGACCCCCCCTGCCCCCACAGGGATACCCTCAGTCCCCGTCCTACCCTAACCCCAACCCCCAGCCCGGGCCGCCGTATCCAGGCTACCCACCTGGACAGCCATACCCACGGCCAGCTGACCCTCGGGGAGTCGACCCTGGGTACTACCCCCACCCAAGGTAATTACATGCAAGGATGTTGCTGTATATCAACCGATCCATACTGTTGTACTCAGTATTACCATTAGCCAAAAATGAGAAGTAGTCTCAAAGTAAAGTTCTCAGCTTAGCCTATTTTAGATAGTACTGTCTCTCATAATTGTTTCCATCATGGATATATTCAGTTTTTACTATGATCTTAAATCATTTGTTGCTTTTATTTGCCTTTTTTCGTGAAACAGAACACATGTCCCAAATCTTCCTTAATGTACTGTAGTGATTGTTGACCTGTTGTGTTGTGCTCTTAGCTCCCAGCAGAGAGGCCCCATGAGGCAGGATGTGCCCCCGTCTCCTACCCCTCCACTGCGCGCACTACGCTATGAAACTATGACGCGTGGTCCTGGGCCTGGAGGTTACAGGTGGGTGCCACTTGTGGATGAAAGTGATTCCAAGTCAATTCTGAGATCCAAAATCCTCCTTTGTTTTACATGTATATTTATATATCGCAAGATTTATGTTTGTGATATCTGTATCATATCAAAAAAACAATTGAAGGTTTTTACGGTATGTGAACCAAAACCTCCGCTCCTGTAGATTTCGCAGTACGGCTAGTTGCCTAAAATTGCCGGATTTTGAATTTGAATGAAAGTTAAGTTTTAAATTGTTTTTTTTTATCAATTTGTTCGCTAAATTAATCAATATAATTGTGATCTGATGTTAAGACTACTAAGATTGTACACACAGCACATTGTACTTCAGCTCTGTTTTTTTAATGAACCCTGCTAACAATATACAATATGCCTTGTATCGCAATGTTTTGTGATATATCATACGTGACCCATGTATCGTGATGCGTATTGTATCGTGTAGTCCTTTGCCAACACCCAGCCCTACAGTTTTAGCACCTGAGGAGTGTTCTGGAAATTGAAATTCACTAAAAAGGAAAGAAGCAGCAACTCGTCATTCCATAAATTACAAAAGAAAGCAGCTTGGTGGAATATATTTCTACAGCAATACATATAAAGGTTCAGTAAGCAGAATGGTCAGTTTAGCTAACTTCCTGTCAGTTACTGCAGTTAGAAGTCCCCTCCCTCGTCCCCACGTCACCACATTAATGCACTGCTGTCTTTAAGCAGCAAGTTATCTAGCATCATCTCAGATCCGTAAGTGTGATGAAACATGATAAAAACCATCAAAACAGACATTGGAAGGATTTTTACCTGCTCCGCATTGTGGGCGCATACACATTCACCCATCTGTCGCTCTGCGAGTGCACCGGCAGTGAGATGGGTGCCGGTTTGTAGAGTTCTTTCTTCTGATTGGTTATCAGTAGTGGGATCCCCGAAAAGTGTATTTGCCGATTACATGCAAAGCGGGTGACTGAGAGATTGGCTTTATGAAACGCGCACACTATAAGTAATCACTGTATGAATAAAGTGATTTAACACTTATATTAACATAAAAAAATCGCTTACTGAACCTTTAAGTAAGACCACAGAATGTCACTATGCCAAGGATAATGTGAATTGTTTGATTGGTTCCAGGCACATGGACCCCGCTCAGGACCAGTATGGCTACAGTGGGGAGGGAGGAAGACAGCAGCAGCAGCACCAAACCAACCAGAGACAGAAGAATGCCATGACCGCAGCTGTGTAGACCAATCAGGCATGGAGATGGAAATGCGCTTACTAGCTTTGTGTCATGCAGCTCTGCCTGCTTTGGGCAGCACAATGAAACAGGGTTGAAACCTCTTAATTCGATGATTTGAATCACCATCATTATCAAACATTGCCTACGCTGTTTGAAGTATATGGTAATGCACAGACAAGCAAGGTAAAGGAGGTTAATTATAGAGTGGCCGGCGTGAAGCATAATGTCTTGTTGTTTGAAGTCATTTAAATTGCTTTGAGTCTTCCCGCAGTATAAAATGAACAGGGTTTTTTTTTTTAACTTTTCACTATACTTGATTCATTCAAGAATTAGGCAGAGCAACCAAGGTCATTGGTTCCATTTAAATGAAAGCAATAAATGCATACATGCAGCTGTACCAACACTCATTATTTTACCACTGCCACTCCACAAACAAGACAAACAAAATAATGTTGGGGGTGGAGGGGGGGGGGGGGTGAAGCCAGATTTATTATTCAGACTTGATTTGAGTCTCCTCTGGAAACTCAGTTGAGATGTAGAAGTTGATGCTCTTACGTTTGAACCCTTTGGATAGCAACAAAAACATCTGCCTGATGATTCTTTGCTCTGTTAGTAACGGCATGCTGAAGCAAAAGAAAAATCCTCGTACCTCTTAAATTAGATGACAGTATATCCATCCATGCCAGATTAACTCTACACGGCAGTTATATTTCCGATGCAGCATGTGTAGTGCATTTTGAGGCCAATTGCCAAACAGGGAGAATGCCACTCAACCCATCTTTAAAAAAAGGTACACCCGTGACTAGTCCAATGTATCACATACAGTATTGTGTTGCTTTTTTTTTATTAATTATGGAAACGGTTAGATAATTGAAGTGCACTAAAGTAAAGCAGAGCACTGTATGTATTACCATGCAGATTAATACTTTTTTAATAATGCTATGATTGCCTTTCATTTTAATCCGAAATATTGCTAGTAGTAGAGATGAGATTAAAATACATAGTATGATCCAAATCTGAAGCACGCGGGGCTGTTGGTACAGAACGTTAGGAGTGACCCTGTTACTAACCCTAAAGCCCAGTTCAGACCAAAGATTGGCCTTGCAACTGCTTGCGACGAGACGGTTGAGACGTTCTAAAACTGGACCTTGCGATTTGACATGAATCTTCTGCGACTCCTTGCAACGCGCTGCAACGAGCAGTTCACACCGCTGCGATTCCTCCCCCGCGACGTTCTAAAACCGTCTCGTCGCAAGCAGTTGCAAGGCGAATCTTTGGTCTGAACTGGGCTTAAAGGCCAGGACACACCGGTCCGACTACCCAAAAATGTAGTCTGCCGTTTCAGGTAGCTCCAGTCTGCCCGTCGCGGCCAAAAAAGTGCCAAGAACACACCGAGCCGACTGCTGACTTTCCGTACGCTCTGTATTGCGGCCCAAAAAAATATGGAAGCCGGAAATGATGGGAAAGCTCTCTAGTCCATAAACATAGATAGAAATACGTATTTATAGTTATGGACCATAAAGAGCACCATTTTTAGCAGAGAGTGTCGCGCAGGCAACAAGGGTTGATGCATGTGAGTACTCGCTGAACGAAACAAACAAACACATTAAAACAATGGCTAGCTGTTGTTAACTGTTTGTGCTACCTGCTTCACTGATTCGCTAGCCCTCCACCAATCAAATTGCTCCAACTGAAAGACTGCCCGCCGCCGATTGAACATGTTTAATCGGCTCAAAAGAAGCCCGACGACATCTACGACGACCGACGTCACGGCACACACCAAACAGATTCGTGTCCCCGCCCCTTTCAGACTCTCCGAGGGCGATTATCGGGCCGGTGTGTCCTGGCCTTAAGCCTTACTAGTACAACAGCATTGTAAACCACACAGAACTCAATTTCAAATCACCATTCATTAATATTCTTCTCAAGACCATATCAGCATTATTGGGCCTACGTTTTTTCTTTTGAATAGTTAACATTATCTAAATGTATTCTACTCGAAAATATGAAAACTTTTTGGATTAACCTTTCAAAGTCATCTGTAATTATTCCGTAGAGTTGACCTGTGTTTATTGAATCCTTCAAAGGGTGATTGGGGTGTTTGCATACTTGTAGGTTCTCTATCAGAAATCCAATTTAGAGATAATCCATCTCTTTTGAACACAAAGCGCTTTTTCTTCAAACTTCAAACTCAATCAGAACGCTAATGTCAACCTTACCAACTTTGACAATTCAGAAGGTTAACAAGACGGTCATTGAGTAACAATGCTGAGAGTCGAGGCAAAGCCCACACCAAAGTAATATTATTGCAAGACTTCATTTCACACTGTTCCAGCTGTTTATTGCAGCCTTTTCTCACAATGGGAGTAACACATTTAATTCTACTCTTTTAAAACAAGAAAAATTATTGCGAAAGCACCCGTTACTAAAGCTCCTTTAGCATGTAGACAGACAGATGAGTTGGGGAATACTTGAAAATGAGCATAAAAACCAATAATAGTTTTATATAACTTAACCAAACCACTTCAATGGGTTATTCACTGCCAGCTAATTACTATTTTAACGCTCAATGTACCATAATGTTGTGTAAAATGGTCTTTTCTTTTGTAGGCAGGTCTCCACTCTGTGTTGCTTATCAGCCCCTTTTTCTCTGTGTGTGTCTGTGTATGCTGTGTACTGTCTGTGGTTAGGATGTTCATGGCTCATCTATGTGACCCGCTAGTGTAGGCGTCATTATGGAAGTGCACACACACAAGTCCTGTTGAAAACATGGATAGAGCTTCAGAGTGCTCTTCTCAGTGCCGCACCACAGCGTACTATATCCATTTAGCCACTTACTGAACCGCCAATTAAGTGTTACTAAGAGTCTGTGCCTAGCTTTACATTTCATGTCTCACTCCATCAAGCTCAGCAGTATTCATTTTGATTGGAGATTAAAAAGGTTAAAAAAAAAGAAAATTATAATAAAAAGACATTTCAGGATTTGGTAAATGTCCTTTCTGGTAATCTGACTGAGGCTGAGACTCAACTAAAGTGGATGTTGGAAGTGTCATTTGACTGAAACACATGCAAAGGAATGTAAAATGGGGGTTTTTATTTGTATTTTATTTGTCAAAAGCATCTCATTTGCTCGTTTGTTTGATCTTCATTGGAAAGAGGGAAGTAGGCGGGCAGGTAGTCTTCATTACAGAATTAAGACTGAGGAAGAAGAGAGAAGAAAAAAAGGAATAGAAGTGAGGGAGATAGAAGGGAAATGAAGCAGAAGGACGTAGAGAGGGAGGAGGGGTGTTGATAAAGAGAGATTAACAAGTGACAGACTGGAAGTATGGATGGAGGGAGGGAGGTGGAGGAACAGATGCAGTGCACGGAGCCCAAAGCCTTCACGGTCTGCAATGTTTTGATTGAGAGAGAACTTTTCAACGAAGAACAGAGCGGGGGAAAAAAGAGTGTAAGTCCATTCAAAAGTTGGCGGCAGCTGATCTGCAGTAAGTGGAGGGTCACGGGGAGTGGGCTCGTATAGAATGAATGTTGTGACTTTAGCAATGACTTACGAATATGTATCTGTTTCATGCTTTGATTAGCATACTTTTCAGCACCAGTATTACAAATATATTTAAAAAAAAATGTCAAAGTATTACTCTAACTATAATAATAAAGTACATGGGCCTGGTGGTGGACGTGCCCCCTTTAAAGCATTCACTCCTTTAGCTCAGTTTAAAATGTTTAAATTGAGATTGGAGGAAAGAACAATAAAACGTTATCTGCAACATTTATAAAGAAAACAAAAATAAAATGTGGTTTTATGGTCCCAGGACTTTCCAGCTGATGAGAAAATACAACTGGAGTTAAAAATGTGTCCGTCTGTTTCCAGTATACCAAAACAAAAATTACGTGTGCACATCATTACCAAAAGGTCAGTTTAGTGTGGATAATCCCATGTGTTACAGTGTAAAGCGTGAGCAACAGTGAAAAAGTATCTACTGGGGTCACAATGAGTGTGTCATTACAACATATTTTGCACATCTTTTTAGACGGAATGATCAGACTTTCTTTACTGTGGTTATCAGAATGCTGGCTGCGGAAGCTTCTGCTTGGCTAACAGTGTGTGTTTGGAGATGCGAACACTACATGAAGGTGTTTTTTTAATGTTACTCCTCGTATGTTAGTGTACAAGTCATATATGTATGTTACTCTTCACAAGCATTTTATTTTGTATGTGCGTATTCTTTTTAACATGTCTGTGTTGGTTGGGTAAACCTAGAGAGACGGAGTGTTTGGCCACTGTTACCATGCTAGTGTAAGGAAGAGGTACCATGCATAGATTTTGATGATCGACCAAAATTCCTTTTGGGTTTTTTTAAGTTGAATTCAAATGAATTAACTGCGGTTATCAAGTGGTTTTTCAACTTACTTTTTCCAAAATTGGGACTGAAAATACAAAAATAAGAAGAAATGGTGGCCCTTTGTATAGCATGGCTAACATATCAAACATTCCGTATGTATGGCTCTTTGGTTTAATGGCAGTACAATATGAATTGTACAAGCTGATGGTACTAACCAGAGTCTTCTTTATGAATTGATGTGGTACAACTGCTTCTCCCTTTGCAGAGATCAGTATATGAAGGAACCACTTTGTCTCACAAGTATAACCTTTGTTATTAAACTGCCTATATCCCAAAAAATCCTCAAAACAAATCTTTGTATAATGTTGTAACAATAACAATGATTTTCTACTATTGCTTTCATACATTTTATATTTATGTATATAACATCTTTTGCATTAAACAAAAATTCATTTAAAAAAAAACGGATGTGTCAAAGATGTCATGCTTGCTTCTTTTTAAGCCACAATGCGTGCCCAGCACACCTGCTAAGGTTAATTAAATATGAGTCAGGAGAAATGATTTCCCCCATGTCCCTCCATACACTGCAAGGTGAACCATTAACATTGCCAACCCAATTTAGTCCATCATTTAAGCGGCTGATAAATTGTACCTTTGCGATAAGAGATAGATGTTGGTCCCAAATTAATGCAAGACTAATTATCAATTAGAAAAAAAGAAGATAAGGCACACTGATTGCTGAGCAAAGTTATTTTCTTTTTTTTTTTGATTGCCTGGCGGCGTGCCATACCACTGCTAGGTCATATCCCTCCCCATTATGAAGCATTTAGTCACAGCCTGTGGCTTAAGGTGCTTTTTATTTATCAGACACTATGGGTGCTGGACTGCAGGCTGCAATCACAGAACTTAAGCAGTAATGAGACACAGGCCAAGGGAATGTTTTATCAGTCAAAGGCTTAATTAGCATATCCCGGACCTCTCCACCAATGGGCAGAGGCAGGGGAAGTAATTACATTCTCCTGAGTCACTGCCAAGGCTTTATTGAGTGCACAGTGGTAAGTATGGATGGACATAGTGTCTGTGTGTGTGTGCGTTTGTGTGTTTTTGTTGTAACAGTGTTCTGATTATAATGGTTATTTAGGTCCAGGTGTTTCAGTTAATCTATGCAGGAACTTATGTTGGTTAAAGAGATGAATTGCAGTGCATGTCTAGAGTGGAGTCACAGTCTGGATCAAACATGTCTCTGAACTGAAGCTAATGAAGAGAGTGTGGAAGGGCTGAACGAGACTAGCAGATCAACCTACCCATTTGATTGTATTTATGTGAGTCCTCCTTTCAGTATGGAAGCATCCCGATGGTTTTAAACCAACCCGCTCCCTGAAGCTCAGACGGGCAGGCCATAGTGTGAAACAGCAGGAGGTCCAAGTTAACAGGCCACCGGTGAAGAACGTTGGACACTCAGCAGTGTGAAAGATTTAAGGTCTGTCAAATAAAGTCACCATGTTAAAGCAGCGTGTGTGTTTTTGTTAGAGGGCTTTTTGGGTTCCTACGGGAACTGAGGAGTGATGATGTCATTCTCCAAATGTTGACATGTGAGCCTGAGACAGATCCAGATCCCTGTGACTGGGATCTAGATCAAGGTTGCTCAATAAGCAAAAAAAAACACCTGGAAATGAGCACAAACGGAAGACTTTTCCATTAGATAAGATCATCCAATTTTCAGCACTGTTTTTACGCTGCACGGCTGCAGGCAGACACAGCAAATACTGTATACTTTGGGGATGTAGCTCAGTGGATAAGGTGGTTGATCCACAACTACAGGGTTGGTGGTTCAATCCCCCGTCTCCCTGCCACATGTCCCTGGGCAAGACACTGAACCCTAAATTGCTCCCGATAGTTAGCTTGAACCCTGCGTGGTGTATGAATGTGTGCTCCAGTTGTACGTCGCTTTGGATAAAAGCGTCTGCTAAATGAGATGTAACGTAGGCTAATGGTTGGATGATGCATTTTTGAGATGTTACTAAACATCAGTGGATCCTTCATGTCTCCTGGACAGAGCTGCCAAGTCTCACGCTTTGGCCGTGAGACACACGCATATCAACCAGTTCACACGCTCACACGCCACACCTCCAATTTCTCACGCAGATAAATGAATCCCAGTAATTTATTATTTTTTTTTTTGGTACTTTTACTTTGAAAGTCTTATTTTGAAAACCTAAACGGACTGAGTTCCGTGACATCCTCTTTCTGAACGCGCATTAACGTTATGCTTTGATGTGCACTGTGCATTCGAAGAGGGAGGCGAGCCCCCTACCCGCACCTTCTCTTCCGAGGTGTGTGTTGATAGCGTGCCAAGTTACCGCTGATAAGAATTGTGTCCCCGCCGGCCGGTGAGCGCGCATGCATCAAACATATTAACCCTTCAATCTCACTCAAGTAAATTCAGAAGATCTTTGGATCGTTTTGTATATTGTTTTTGGTAATTTAGTTTGAAAATTAGGTTTGCAAAGTAACAAATGGCTCATCCGCCAATAAAAATGCTTTTATTCTTCTGTGTAATGAACTGTAGCCTATGTATTGCACATTTATAGCACTTTTCATAACACAAATCAAGGTAGCCTAAGAGGAGGGACCAAGTAACCCAGATGTTTTATTTTAGCTTAGTAGTTTGCATTGGTGTTGAACTGTTCCCTAATTTTTTTCTTCTTTGAATAAAGCCTAATGCTGCTAGTAAAATTTCACCAGCCACTCAACCCTCAATAGTAGACATGATATAGAATAATTACCTTTATTACAGTTTAACCAAATGTTTTAACAATAGGCTACAGGAGATATTTGAAAGCACTACACATGCATTGTAGGCTATTCAATTAAATTTGTCAGCAAAACCTTGAATGTTCTCTTTTACTTTACATAAAAATTAATGCAGAAAAGGCACACATTGCTTCATAAAAATTCACCAGAATGCAGGAAATTAAGTGTTTAATGCTCAAAATTTTCTGGGGGGAACCCCCAGACCCCCACTTATAATATGTCCACACCCAATGTTTAATTAAAACCTGTCCTACGACTTTGCAATTCATGAATTCGTTTATTTTAATAAGATTTTTGATGTTTTATCACATTTTCTAATTGTCTTTTATTTCTGATTTATTATGAACAATATGTAAACTTGCAGGACACTAGCAAAAATTATTGGGTGGGAAAGAGGACACGGTTTTGGGTCCCTCGGCCAAAAAAATCTCACTCCAAACTTTTGGTGAAACTTGGCAGCCCTGCTCCTGGACAAAGAAGAGTTTCAAACATTTCTATGCAATGCTTTTTTTCTCGATGTTTGGTGCAACTGTGTGTGTTTGTTAATTCCCAGTCTTTGAGCTGTGGGCTGTGAGCTCCTCTACCAAATACATCTCACCAATAGATCTGCTCAACTAAAAAAAGGATAGTTCAACATTTGACATGTTTACTGTTACAAGGAACGGTTTCTGTCGCCCTTTCTTGAGCCGGAGTATGAGCCAAAAAGCTTTATATTCAAAATGTTGAACTATTCTTTTAAGGCTATCATTAGCATTAGATGTGCTTAAGACCTGCAGGTACATTTTGGAAGTTGTTTTTCCAGGAGTAAGCTTCTAAAAGAGGAGAGTGCCTGGGTGTAGAAGACAAGATGTCTGAAGAACAAATAAACACGTTGTATACACAACAATTGTTAAAATACAAATGTATCGCTCTTTTCAAATAAATTATCAAATTATTTGAACTTTGACCTAGTTGGCCGCTGACCTTTCAAAGTGCAACCGGTGATACACCAGCTGTTGACAACTGACGTTGCCAGAGCGAGGCAAATTAAAAGCCTCACCAAGCGCAGTAGGGAACTAGAGATGGAGGAAGAATATATTGTTTTTCCCCTTAACTGCATAACCACGAGATTAGCGCGATCTCGGAAGGAAAAGCAATGCCTTGCGAAATGCTAACGCTAGCTTAGCTCAACTGTTTGTTTACCATCGCTATGCAGCGGCTATTGCGAATCAACCATGACTGGCTTGCACTTGCATCATGGGAATACGCGGTCAATAATGGATACAACAATATTGGATCTTTCTATGGATTTATAAATCGCCAAAAAAAGATGCATGTTCCGGGATGAATTGAAAAGCTCCTGTAAGGGTTATGGTGACAGAGAGGACAGCTGATTGGGAACAGAACAACAGCTGTTCGCTTCCACGGGGAAAAAGTAA
Organism: Ammodytes dubius; assembly: GCA_026122265.1. Taxonomy (NCBI): domain Eukaryota; kingdom Metazoa; phylum Chordata; class Actinopteri; order Uranoscopiformes; family Ammodytidae; genus Ammodytes; species Ammodytes dubius. The sequence goes on along the minus strand of CM047516.1, from coordinate 7,585,960 downwards.
GGAACTCCGACTTTATAACTGTTCGAAAGTTAATCAACAGACTATGCAGCTTACTGTCTCCGCGCTCACACACTCTGTTTCAGTGAGTAGCCTACATTGGGATTATTAATGTTGGTTTTGATGGTGTGTTTCTTTAGAACAAGTATTCGAATACTCGCTTCCTTCAGACCTGCTGACTCAGTGGCCTTGTGCTGGAATTTTTTTTTTGTCTTTTTTTGTCTGATGTGTTTGAGAGACTGTCCCAGCAGCATGGTTGACTCACATGACTGACTGGGTGTGCAATCGCTCCCACCTCCCTCCCAGTGCAGCTTTGGCATGCTGTAATTATTATTCAGTTATTATTAGTAGCTTTAATAATCATTGGAAGCCATTGTAATTAGGATTTCCTATTATGAGTGGCTGTCAGTCTGTGGAAGTTAGAGTTTGTGTGTGTGTGTGTGTGTGTGTGTGTGTGTGTGTGTGTGTGTGTGTGTGTGTGTGTGTGTGTGTGTGTGTGTGTGTGTGTGTGTGTGTGTGTGTGTGTGTGTGTGTGTGTGTGTGTGTGTGTGTCAAATTGGCAAAGTATTGTTCAGTTGTAGCTATTATTGCCAGTCTTGCAGCCTGCTTTTTGTTCCCTTGAGTTGTGATTGTTTGGTTGTACACACAGGGGTCTGAAGGCTGTCCTTAGAACTGCCAGACCTCCCTCATTCATTTCTGTCTGCATACAATATATTGTTTTCTTTATGACTGTTGATAGATTCGAGTGTGACAAGCATGTATCACATCAGGAGTTTGTTTTTCTGTTTGTTTGTTTCACAGCCATGGTTGCGTACACACACCTATCCATTTCAATCATGTGAAACACTTAAAAGTCACCACTGGCTAAAACTGGTGGTGCAACTTAAAAGAACTGTACAAATCAGCAGTGATGTGCAGAAGTGATACTTAGGGCCAAATGTCACTTTTCCATTGTGTCATCAGATTGGATCATCTCCCTCAGCACTTTGTGTGCATATAGGATATAGGAAGTATACTGTCATTTGGGTGGGGTGGTTTCAAAGGTTTATGAGATCTTGCCAAGTTTTGGGCGTGATTGGAACCTTAAGTGTCTTGGACAAAGACAGGTCAGCTCAGCGCCTTTTTTAGCAAAGCCTTTAAACTTTGTGCATTTTCAACACGTTTAGGGAAATCAGTTTATACGTCAACAGGCCATGACCAGTTCAACCAGTGACAGATTTAATTTGATTATGCTGTCGTATTGTGTGTTTGCGCGTGTGTGTGTTGTGTGTGTGTGTGTGTGTGTGTGGTGTGTGTGTGTGTGTGTGTGTGTGTGTGTGTGTGTGTGTGTGTGTGTGTGTGTGTGTGTGTGTGTGTGTGTGTGTGTGTGTGTGTGTGTGTGTGTGTGTGTGTGTGTGTGTGTGTGTGTGTGTGTGTGTATTGCGTGTCCTAAGAGTCACTTCCTGATAAGGTCATGGACAGTGTATCAAGAACACTGAGTGTGTCCTATTAAGTATTTGTGTGTGTGTAAAAATTACATTTCCTCTGTGTCCTGTGTTCTGTAATGACTTGTGATGAACTCCACTTGCAGCTGTTTCCCCTTTTCCTGTGCTACACACGTGCACGCTCGCACACACACACACACACACACACACACACACACACACACACACACACACACACACACACACACACAGACTCACACAATGGTAACCTTGAGGCATCTTGCTATCACATACTCACGCCCTCTCTCTCTTGCTGTATCCTGGGGGCGACTGAAGAGGTGAGTGAGCCTTGCTTGTGTGTGTGTGTGTGTGTGTGTGTGTGTGTGTGTGTGTGTGTGTGTGTGTGTGTGTGTGTGTGTGTGTGTGTGTGTGTGTGTGTGTGTGTGTGTGTGTGTGTGTGTGTGTGTGTGTGTGTGTGTGTGTGTGTGTGTGTGTGTGTGTGTGTGTGCCAGGCTGGGTCCACAGTGCTGGCTCACACTGGGTGAGATTTCATTTTGTGTCTGGATGCGTGCCAGACTAGTCTCATGATGCTGGTTCAACTTGGGCCTTCGAGTACCAGAGAGAGAGCCGTGAGGACTTTTACACAAACAGAATTCAAGTAAGAACAATTGGCTCAACACTCAATGCATACTGTAGGACACTTTACACTAGTAAAGTTGTTGCGGTCTCAATGTCAGTGGCTGTGAACCTGAACCTGTCAGAGCAGGCCACAGCTCCATGGGGATGTCTTAGTGGGTAACACTTTACAATAAGCATTGTATAGGCCTTTCACACCAAAATGAACCAAGAGTCAGTTCCAGGCTGGTGTTGGGGTCAGTTCAAAACTGGTTACAGCCTTATCCCAGTTATGAACCGGTTGGTTTCACATCGACCGGAGACAGCCATGGAGCCGGCAAGAGAGCAACGTCATGACGTCACTGTAAACGTGTGTACGTCGCCCGACGCCGCTGCTCTTGTGGCTAACGCTAAAGCTACCGCTAGCTTTTAGCACAACAACAGTGGCGAATACGTCTTATTTTTACACGTGTTGGCTCTCGCTTTGCTTTCTTAACCAAACAGGACCCATACAGCGTATTCTCGCTGGTCAATTTGATTGCTACGTTCGGTAATTATGTTATGTTTACGTCTCGTAATAGCGGTGTTTTTAAATATGGCGGGCATGAGGTTTGAGTTGGTCTGGTTGGTCAGGATAATCCCTCCCCCGGCCGCTGGCGCAAGCGGTTCTTCTCAAACCCTGCTCAGTCCTGGGGTTTGAGTTGAACCGGTTTTTACGGCCCGGAGCAGGCTTTCTGGCGGTGTGAAACCAAAACACTGGCTCTAACTCCGAACTAGCCCAGAACTAGCGCCGATTTTGCGGCGGTGTGAAAGGCCTAGTAGTGACTACTACATAAATATGCATGAACTACTACATAGGTTTGTTTTTAATAACTACTACATAGATATGCCTTTAAAAAACGTATGTAGAAGTTATTGCATATATATGTAGTAGTTTTGAAGTAACTACTATGCATTACCTACATATTTATTGTTTTACTAATAATTAATACTATCACTCCGTAATATGAGTTAAACCCTACAATAACACACCTACATAGGATAGATAAACTATAAAGTAAATGATAAAGAGCGCCCCCCCCCCCCTTCTCCTCCCTCCCGCTACTTAATATCTTTCTGATTTCTGGTGATCAGCCATGTATTTGAACGGCCACTTCTAGTGATGGGAAGTACGGTTCCTTTTAGTGAGCTAGATCCTTTGGCTCAGATACCTTTCAGCCTCCAAACGGCTCTTCATTGGTAGTGGACATGACTGTGATACAAGGGTGGCGCCAGCTAAAATCTTGCCTAGGGCGCCAAATTGGTCAGGGTCTGGTATTAGTATTAACAGTATTAGTAAAAGAATAAATAAAACCTATGTAGTAGGTAATGCACATCTATGTAGTAGCCCTGACCAGAGGAAGCAAATAAGACCACACCACTAACAGGTTTTTCTTGGCTATTTGTCCACCTTGTACTCATGAATGTGCTTTTTCCTTCTATTGTTTTTTTATACCTCAACTGTAACTCTGCTTTTTTACATAACCAAAAATCTGAGTCATTATTTTAAAAGCTGGTCAGTTCTTCTTTTTCCATAACTTTCAACTCAAACTCCACTTAAAAGGTCAGAACATTATTCTTGATGGCAGGTGAAAAAAAAGTTATGAAAGGATTGACATTTGTGCTGTAGAATTAAGTGGGAGGGTAGAAAACAGAGAAAAGAATACTGCCAGTACAGTGAAGTAGACAAAACCCCTGCATGTAGCTCACCTCCATAAGAACTAACACTACAGTTGCAATGTGTCATTTTATGAAATCGTCTCAAGCTGACCGCCATTGTGGAGCTTTGATTTTCAACTTAGTAGAATTTGCATACAAGACACTGTACCACACACACACACACACACACACACACACACACACACACACACACACACACACACACACACACACACACACACACACAGACAGACACAGTATCAAAAGGTCTTCAGCTCCAGGAAACACGTTGTTTTTCACTGCAGCGGTGTTTAGTGTGTCAGGAGAAGCTGCTCAAAGGAGAAATGGCGCCCATACAGAGAAGGTGAGAGGAAACATGGCTGCTGCTGCTTTTTTTTCTGAATAGAAAATAAAGTTGCCTTGTTCACCTCAGTAACCGTCTGCTTTATACCTCCATTTTGTTTTGTTTTCTCCACCGTTACAAACCAAAGAACCAATTTCCTCATCTTTTCATTGACACGGTGCTCTTGTCTATTTTGTATCCCACCCATAAATGTGTTTCTTTTATTAACATCATTCACCATGTCTTCTGACCTGGTTGTACGAGGACGATAAAATGTAATAGTGTGAGTTGATTTTTTTTGCACTACTGTAGGAATCATCAGAAAAAAAATCAATAATATAAAATGGCTGATTTTCCATGCATGCTAATGTGTCAGGGAAAGTTTCCAGTGGAGAGAATGTAATTGGCTCATGCTGTCAAGAAAACAAATTTAGCACACAAGCTATCATGACATTTCAATTACTAGGAGAAAAAACCGTTATGGAATTGTGCAGCTGTCACTCTGCAGTTGTGACAGTTCTGGCATGTTATATATCTGACAATTGGTAACAGTTCTCATATTTCAATAATATATTTTTCATTTTGAATTACTCGCAACAGCATAAGCAGAAAAAGCAAATCATACAGAAATGATGTAGCTAATTACTGCATGTATACGGTAAATAGTAAAATGACTGGTCAGGTTAAAGTCCCAACGAGGAACTTTTAAATATTTTTTTTCAGTCTAATTTTTCCCTTTGATGATCATATATTACCTGTAACAGTGAAAGAGACCATTAGTGCAAAGAATGCTGTTTTATAGATGTTAGATAATCATGTTTAAACTTAAAGCTGCAGTTGAGAATTTCAGCCGTTGGGAGCCGTTGGGATCCCAACGGCTGTTTTCGTAACGCTCTACCTGCTGCAGCTCCTCCCTCCGAACGACAGCTAAGCGCGTTCATGTTGCACCCAACGCACCTAGTGTCTCCCCCCCATCCCCGATATATTTATTCCCCTAATCAACCTTGGCCGACCCGACACAACAGCGATCATGTCCGCACAAAAACAACAACAACATGGCCAACAATTGTGCCAAAAGACAAATTAACAGCAACTGAACGGAACAAATAGCCTTAAAACAGCATTGCAGATTCACACAAACAGCAAGGGAGCACCATACCAAACACATTTACAGCACCATTGTGTGCACGGCAGTAGTCTACATTACCCTACCTGGCTGTGATGGGACCGTGGCTGGCGTAGATAAACACCGGTGCTTCGTTGTACTTTTCGTGAAAGTTCCCCGGACTTAGCAGTTATGTTTCGGTTCATTATATGGAGGTGGTGGCTGCACACAACCGGGTGAGTTAACTTGCTATCCGACCGGTGCTAACTTGGTTTATCAGCTAAAGCACAGCCAAAGGAAGCCCATTCTCCTGGCTCACTTTCCACACGTCTTCTAACGAGCGGCTTCATACAGCAACAGCCGCCCGACTACATTTCCTCCGCGGTGTTTCTCAGTCTCTGTGTACACACTGTCCTCCCACCGTGTTAGTTGTTGGTATCCGGGGAATGGTAAATTGAGGGTTCGTTGCATAGATAGTATAGTATAGATAGTTCGTTGGTGAAGACATTGCTATTCGCTGTCTGCCGTAGTAGGGCCAAACAGTAGTTTCAGACTGCTAGGGTCGTGAACGCTCACGCAACTGACGCATCAACGTCGTTGCCAAGTGAACGGACAGTCCCACAGCCAATAAGAACGGAGTATCTGAGCCTGCTCTGATTGGTCAAAATTAACATGAGCGGTGGCAATTTTGGGGGCAGCACACAGAGGCAGGGGGAGCAAAGTGATGAAAAAATATTTTCAGACCACTTCACCTACATATAGCTGAATGGCTATTATGACAGTTTTGCCAAATATTACAGTGAAAAAACTCTCAACTGCAGCTTTAAGCAACTTTTCCATCAATTTAGCATCGCAATGCTGTAACATTGTCTTACTCATGTGGGACGATTTAAAACAAAATAATTCAAATAGATGCACATCGGAAATAAGTATTTTTTTCTTTTTAATTCACGCGTTCTTCTTCCTTGTCAAAGTATCGTGCCTACATTACCCACAATGCAATTTGGCCTCCAACAGCTTGGTCACAGTCAAATGTTTAAATTGAAGATGGTTAAGTTCTCACATCCTATCACAGGGGCAGGATTTGTAGAGCCAGGAATCTTCAGTTCAGGGAAGAGTGTCACAATTACACAAACTATGTTGCATTAAAATTAAATGAATGACTAGAAAGAGTTGAAAGCTGTTTGGGATTCTCTAAAATTCCCTCTCTCTCACACACACACACACACACACACACACACACACACACACACACACACACACACACACACACACAGTTCATACAGCCGTCGGGAGCTTTCAGGCTACACATACACACCCAATCACACAGTAACAGTCAGTCCCAGGGAGAGGACAAGCATGGCATGAGCAATTATAATCTTCCCAAAATACATCTCTCTTCACACACTCCCTGTCCAACCTAATAGACTCTGTCGTCGAGGATTTGTGTTGGTGTCGCTCCGGGAAAGAAAAGGCGACAGTGAGAGAGAGACAGGGTAAACTTCCACACACACATACTGTATACTGTAGGCCTGTTTAGCTGGGAATCCTGAACCGGTGATTTGAAGCCAACACAATAAAAAACGCTCAAACAGTATCCGTCACTTCTGAGATAATCCCAAAGAATGTACAGTATTGTTGAGCTGCTGAGGTGATTTCTTGTGCAGTTCAAGAAATGATAAAAATCACCTTTTTGTTTGAAATCAGTGAGTAACTCCTCACGATCCGCTACACATGTTCGTACTGTGTAAAAAAAAATCCTGTGTTAATACACAGCCTAAGTTCTGTAAACTGTGCATGTTGCTAGCTACGTTGGGTCCCCCTTTTTTTACATACCAGTTCACAGAGCCTAGGCTGTGTATTACGAAAGGTCAGCGCGCACACAGTAAGGACAGGTACCGCATGGTGAGGAGATACTCACAGCTTTTGACAAAAAAGTGATTTTGACAATAAGTATTCTCCAGAATCGCTGACTCCACCTTTAACAGCCAAATGATAATTGTGAGTGTAATGGAAGCAATGATTGTGGCCAAACATTTAACAGCAAAGTACTGTACACAAAAGGAGGATTTAGGAAAAGAGAAGAAGGAAAAAGTATGGAGGCCTAAGGAGAGAGAGAGATGGAGAGAGAAAGAGAGAGGGCATTTTCTTCTTTTCATCAGAAGGCCACACGAGGACAGAGAGGAAAAGAGAGTGAACTCAAAGGAGAATGAAGGATGAAGATAAGTGGCGCGAAAAGGATATTGCACACTTGTTTGTGTTTCTCGGCGCGGTGCAATTAGACCGCCGATCCATCATCTCTTTGTTTTGTCTTCGCTTTATTAAGACATTCATGCAACAAGGAAGAATGAATCACACCTTGGATTTAATTTGAAATGATGAGGTGCTGTATCTTTGCCTCTGGAAGTGGCACTTCATTTCATTTTCCAACTTTACCTTGTAATCACATACAGCGGATACTGTATCCTGGTGCTACCAGACCATCGTACTTCATTTCATTTGTACAGAAGGTCTGGAACTGCTGTAATTGGCAAATGTTCACTCACTTGGAGGCGGGTGTCTGTTGAAGTTTAAAACTATTGGATCTGCTCAGTGCCACTCTGGATCAGCCAACCAATCGCATAACGTTTGGTCGTGCCGTATGTCATGAGCCGGCTTCTGACGGTGCGTTCCAGCTGTACAGGGAACTCGGAAATTTCCGACTTCACTACATATTGTAGTTTGTGGATCTACCGGTATACCTGGCAACGGTAACTTGCTAGAGCCTAACGTTTAGTTATTTGGATGAGAAAGGTTGTAGGCGTCCATACTTTCCCGAGCAGATGCACTGGAACACAGACAGGTCAGAACTCAGAACTACCAAGTCGGAAATTTCCGAGGTCTGAGTATAAAGGAACGCAGCATTCAACTGAAACTGGAGCGCGACTTCGACGTCATCGTTCTCAGCCACTCGCTCTGTTCACTGATTGGACAACCAAAGCTCTGGACGAGCAGAATCCCACTAATACGCCCCATCCCCAGACTGACTACTGAAGGGAAAATTAAATTTGGGCGGAAGTAGGTGGGCGGGCGGAGCCAGGCTACGGATACTGTGGACAATCATATTCTAGTCTTACATTTGGTTCCAGGTGCATCGAAAAACAATTTAGTTTTGATTTATGATGATAGAATTATTCAATACTAAGAATTATATGTAGAGAAACTCTGTTTTGTCTTCATTGTGCTGTTTCCAGATACAAGTGTATTGATCATACAATCAATCAACCGTCTTCACATTAAGAACGACAGCGTCACTCGTTTTAAGCTAGCTCCCCAAAAACAGCATCTGCTTTTCATTGAATTGAGAAAGCCCTCCAGAGAACATAGCTATTAGGGATGGAGCAAAAAGGAGGAAGTCAAATGATCATTATGTGAATTCCATCCAGAGAGGGGGTCAGGGTGTATGGACGGGTTAGCCAAACACAGGAGACCACTTTCTCCTGCTTCAAATGGACAATTACCTTTTTTCTTTCTTTTTTAAGCATGACCAAAATACTTCAATAACCCTAACCACGTGTTGTTATTGTAACCGTGAAGACAAAGGTCCCCTAACCTTAACAAGGTTTAGCCCCAAAGCACATTACATATGCAAACAGGATTTTATTATTTTGTGTTTTTGTGTGATTCATTTAAATAACTTTTTAGGATCTGCGTAGCCTGGAAATCCAGACCCTGATATCTTGAACGATAGAGAGTCTGGCCACGATCAATAGTAATTTCCAACTCAAGGGGCGGCTCCTACTTGTGCATTTCAAATGCCACTGCACGCAGTTGGATAGCACTACAACCAATCAGAGCGATGCACAAGGTGACTATTAAGCCCTGTTCGTTTAGCGAACAGCTGTTAAACTGTTAAATTAAACGTTTGCCGTTGTCGGTCAGCAAAACAGAACATTCCACTTACTTGCTAATGAAAGATTTGAGTGCCGTCTTCCAAATTGTTAAGGGTCGAGGCCAAAGCAGTCTCAAACTCACACAACATATCCGCAGCCATCTTTGATGTTTACTATCACGGCTTCGACGTCGCATGCACGTCACTGTCGTCATCCGGTTACGTCCTCCCCAGAGTACCATATAAAGGCCTCTGGCGCGCCCATATTAGATAGAACCAATTGAAACGTGAGACCCAGATTTCTGGTCTTCTTGATAAAGCTTCAACGGAGCGTGGCCAGACCAACAGGCGCAGCAAATTTTATTTGCCAGCGCCTAGTGGCAGGTCTGGGAATGCCAGGCTAGGATCTGCGTGTACTTTGACATTTAAGAGTTGCTCTCCCAGTTTAATTTTTTTAAGTGAATATTGACATTGGCACTGTGAAGAAAGGTAGTATTAAATTCTGTTTTATTGAACAGGGGGACAGTTTAGAGTTGACAGAAAATTAGGCGAGAGAGAGATAGAGAGAGAGACAGGGATGACGTGCCACAGACAGCATTCCCCTGCTGGATATAAAACAGCTTTGATTGAGCAGCGTCACCTCACAGCCAGACTAAACTGAACATGCTTTGTGATGAAGCAAATTGGCTGAACAGTTTTACAATGTGACTTTATAGTGTATGTATGCAGTTCTAATGTTTTTTTTATGAGCAGGAACAGACTCAGGGTGAAAATGGAAAAAGTTCAAGGAAAAGAAAGTCAAATTAATTTGAAAAGATGTGAAATGAATAGTATGATTTTTCTCAAGCACACACACACACACACACACACACACACACACAGCACTGCTCCAGGTGGCTGGCTGGGCTCCGGCCTGGTTCATTTGATGCGAATGTGTTGCTTGTGCCATAAGTTGATCTCCACAAAGTGCCATCCATGTGCTGGCATGGAGCACTGGTGGACAGACTCTCTCCTAAAGCCCATTTCATCCCCTGGAAAGGCTGGGATTGAGCAGGAAGGGTACAGAGACACAGACATGGAGGGAGTGAGAGAGCTTATACAGGACTCTCCAAATGTTACTCTCTCTCTCTTCTCTCCATCTGTCTCACACCGTGCCTGTCTCCTCTGTATGAGTGTATGATATTCCTGAATAGAACAGTACACTGTGTGACACAATGTCAACAGCTCCAACTGCTGAGGTGGAGAAGTGTGGTTGTGGGGACACTTGGAGGATCTGTCATATTTGGCATCTGTGTGTGTGTGTGTGTGTGTGTGTGTGTGTGTGTGTGTGTGTGTGTGTGTTTAGCTTTTAGGAACTGTAGATCTAATCGTAAATATATTTTAAGATTTGGTACAAAGTTTACTCCCCATAACTTTTTTTTAATGTCATGGGTAGGGAGGCTTGGTCAGTTAGCAATGTACCGTACTTTCCGCACTATAAGACGCACTGGACTATAAGCCGCAGGTGTTATAATGTTTAATTACCATATGTAAGAATTCGTGCACAGAGGGGATTGTCGGGAAAGAGATGGCTGCTTGAGGAAGCTCCCATTATTAACATTTCAACAAACAAGTTGCATATTTGAATAATGTATTCAAGTGTTACCATTTAGTGCAATAGCTACTAGGGATGGGCACGGGTGTTTTCACTACTCGTGTGATCGCTTGCATTCCTCGAGGATCAATCGATTCCTCGTTAAACTTTTTTCAATTTTTAGAACGCAGCGCATCTGTCAGCAGAACGGTGCATCGCAATAAAGCCAATAACCTGCGCTTAATGCTTCTTGTCAAACAGTCACAGTTACCATATGATTGTAAGGATTTATTTTCCACAAGTTTAAAACACATTTTCCTAACTGAAAGTAATTAAATAAGCGGGCCACAATTTAAACCGATCGAGTAGGTCTGCGGTGGAGAGAAAAAAAAGAGAGAGAAAAAAAGCATGGGCTGTAGTTGGCTAACAATCAAAATAGACACCATTTAAAATAAGAAGGGCAGCAAATACAATAACATTATTGTCCTACAATTTAAACACATATATAGGCTAAATAACTCACCAAAGCAGTAGTAGTAGTAGGCTATATCCAACCACGTATGCCCACTCCGTGTCCGTGACTAATTACCGCGACTAATACCTCATTAACGGACCGTTACACCGGTCGGCTTTTGAATCTCAATCCTATATTCCATAATAAAGGCTTCTTAACTGTTGTTGGCTCGAATGTGCCCGAAGTCAGCCTGACTTCTTTACGTGACTATCCAAGTTTTCCAGCACCGCATTCAGCTCCGCGGTGCTGTGGAGACCACACACACTGGCTGCGCTGCACGGAGGTGGCAGTTATTTGCGGTTGCTGTTTGACACAACGCTTAGTTTATTTAACTTGGATCAAAATATTTAATTTTGTTAAACTTTATTTTATCCGTTTTGTGCCGTTTTGTACACGTATATAACATTTTAAAATAGGGGCGGCCCGCCGGCCGGCCTAAAGGCTACAGACACTAAAAAAAAACAAAAAACGATTTTCCTCATCCACCAATCGAGATCATTTGAAACGAGGAGTAGATTACTAACGCCCATCCCTAGTAGCTACATAACATATACTGTGCTGTGTAATAACAGGGTCGAAAAACGGGGAAAAAGTCGCGGCTTGTAGTCCGAAAAGTACGGTAGTTATTTTAAGGCTCATAGGGCCTTCTGTTATATGACTACTCACAACTATGTCATCTTGATTTATGAAACAAATTTAAAGCTGAATTCCGTCCCTAACTTTAATTTGATATTTTGGATTTTTATGAAAGTAATGTTCATATCTGGCTTGAGTTTGTAAAGACCAAATATATATTACCAAATATATAATATTTGGTAATACCAAAAATAGATACCAAAAATGGGACATTACTTATGTCATCTATTGCAGCATGTCCGTCCTGGGAGAGGGATCCCTTACTCTGACGACTCTCCCTGAGATTTCTTCATTTTTTTTTTATTCCCGGTAAAGGGTTTTTACCGGGAGTTTTTTCTCAGCCGAGCTAAGTAAGGGCAGGTGTCATATTGTATCATATTGTATCATATATCATATTGTATGAAATGTAAAGCCCACTGAGAAAAATGTATTTGTGATTTTGGGCTATACAAATAAAACTGATTTGATTTGATTTGATATTGATAACAAATGTATAATTTAATATTTGTGAGTCTAGCATAAATTGAGGGAAAATTAATTTGTGTTTTTGGTGTCTGACAGTGTTGACACAAAATAAGGAATGGCAAGGTAAATAGCCCATAGCTCAGTAGCTTAGTATATGTTGGATATATACGTAATTTAATTTGCCTAAACATAGGGTTTGTATTTTTTCAACAATGCACCCTGTTTTGTCCCACTTCTCAAGAATCACTGAGGACGTATGTACAGTATATGACAGAGACTATACAGTCCATTATGCAAACACTGTTATGGAAAGATGGCTCTTCTATGTCACAGAGTGCTTGGGCTTGTTAGTGTCATTCTGTTCTGCTGCATGGAAACCAAAAACGGGACAAGGTGAAGCTATTACAACTTCAGTGTATTCGTGGCACAATGTGAAGAGAGACAGACAAATGGACAGCTCAATTAGGGATGAAAATTAGAGCATACAAGGTCCTCCTGGCCTTTTGTATGTGAATGATTGTGAAGGGCATGTTTTGTACAGGGAGCCTTATGAATGTACATGACCCAATAAGCAAGGCTTTCATTTTATTTTTTTTCAGCTTTTTAAAGGTGAAGTAAGCGATTTATTTATGTTAATATAAGTGTTAAATCGCTCTTTATTCATACAGTGATCACTTATATAGTGTGCGCGTTTCATAAAGCCGATCTCTCAGTCACTCGCTCTGCATGTAATTGGCAAATAAACTTTTCGGGGATCCTGAAACTGGTATCCGATCAGAAGAGAGATCGCTACAAACCGGCACCCGTCTCACTGACGGTGCACTCGCAGAGCAACAGACGGGTGAATGTGTATGCGCCTACAATGGCGAAGCAGGTAAAAATCCTTCCCAATGTCTGTTTTGATGGTTTTTATCATGTTTTATCACACTTATGGATCTGAGATGATGCTAGATAACTCGCTGCATGAGTGTGCATTAATGTGGTGACGTAGGGACGAGACTGACAGGAAGTTAGCTAAACTGACCATTCCGCTTACTGAACCTTTAAAGAAAACAGAAAAAACTAAAGTAACCGAATTGTAATATTATAGCATTAATATAATCTTTATTTTCAAGACCACTCAGTTTTCTTCAATTAAAAATTAAAACCTACAGCAGAAGTACAGTAATGGATGTGGTGAAATCTTATTTAATTCAACTATAATATAATAGATAATGGCAATGGTAAAATACTTTGGGGAAAATAGACAATTGTACCCAGCAAGAGAGGTTTTGGTGTTGTATGAAAGCGATTTTGGCATATTTTGTGTGTGTGTGTGTGTGTGCGTCTGCTTGTATGTGTCTGCTTGTGTGACTGTGTCTGCTTGTATGAACAAGTGAAAGGGAGATCAAGGGAAACTGTTGCTGTCTCGGAACATGTAAGTCTGACAAACAACACATTAAGAGGGGAAATAATCCATTGAAGAGGAAAAACAATGCAGTTCTAGAAGAAGGATCATAGTGTGTTTGAGGTTGGGATATATTTTCTGTTGACAATCTGTATGTGGATCTACTGTATAAGCTCGGAGTGTGTGCCTTGGTTTTGAAAAGACTCTGCCACGAAGGAGGGTTTACGTGAATTTGGGTAAAACCGTTGAAAAATACACTTTGCTCGTGCCAAACCACGTTTGTGTTATTCTGATAGAAAGGCCCTGGCAGTGGATGCAACTTTTCCCTCATGGAAACTGATATGGAACTAATCCACGGAGCCCAAAAGCATTCGAAACGGAACCGGCGCCAGAATGCTTTAATATTCATCAGTGCTCAATCAAAAGACACACACACACACACACACACACACACACACACACACACACACACACACACACACACACACACACACACACACACACACACACACACACACACACACAACACAAACGAACACACACACTCACCCATTTACTGTACGTTTATAGATCGTTGTCCCGAAGGAGAAACCTTTTACACTATACAGTCATGGCAGAATTTAGACCGCTAGATTTGAGACAAGAATTTAAAATTTAAGAAATGTGTTTTATAGTCAAGAGAGACTTAATTAATTTTGCAGAATGTAGCGTGCGTGGTAGCTCTGCTTTGTGAGCCGATTCTAAAATGCAAATAAGCTAACAGGCGGATTGTGACTTTATCCTCTGTGTCGTTTCATTTTGAAGCTCTGTGGCAATTGTGATTTTCGTCATTATTCCCTTGAATGCATGTTGTAATGTGATAAAGGTTGGACCAAATTATAGGGAAGAGACACGGTGGTGATCAAGAGGAGCCTTAAAACCTATATTACTTATTATACTTTATAATAAAATATGCTACATTAAACAGGGACTTTGGTTTTAAATTAGCTTGTTCAGGGTGTAGCTTGTGCATGTTCAGTGCTGCTTGAAAGTATGTGAACCCCTTTCGGAATTTCATTTATTTTAACCATTAATCGTCCATTTTTATCAATACCAGTATTTTTTATATAAAATAACAGATGTTTGTTTATCAATTCAAAATCTTTCTTTTCCGGGAAATCAATTGTTAAAACAGATTAAAAAAAAAGTGATTTGCCAATTTTTGTATCTGCAAACATTTATTATTTATTGGTAAAATAATTAAAATTCTAAAAGACTCAAGGGGTTATCATACTTTCAAGCAGCACTGTATGTGTTGCTTTGTTTGTGCTGATGATGGACTTGTACCCAATGTCTGTGTAGAGGGTGGAGAGAATGACTGTTTCTGCTGTGGTGTGTGAGTGGGAGTCTCATCTCCTTGTTCTTGTAGGACACACACACGCACACCCTCAAATGTGTGTGTGCAAGTCAGGGGATATACAGTATACATTTTGTAAGACTTCTCACCACGCTCTCATCTCAAACCATTAGACATTCATTTAGACACATGCAGAGCAAAAGACACAGTCCAGAGGAAGACAGGACAGGAGGGGAATATAAACAAGCATGACAGCTACTTCAACAACAGCTTGTCCAGTTAGCATGCTCACTCATACCTCTGTCTGTGCACTGCTTCAAAGAAAAGAGTAAGAAAGAGAAAAAGCAAAGATAGGTCGTCATCCAGAACTCCAGAAATACTTTTTACATTTATTTGTTGGTAAACTCGGTCAAACCAGTCAGTTTGTGGCTTGTGTAAACTGAAACCTTCACAATTGCTGGAATAAACACAAACCGATTTTACAGTGATTGGAACATATAAATGTTTGAAAGGATGAAAAAAGGCCTTTTGATTGTCAAATTACAGACTCCTTCAAATCTACTTGTCATAATTACTCTATCCTCCCTGACCCGACGATGATAATGTTCTTCAACATCAGAAATCCTGTATTTTGGAAGAATGGGTATACAGAAAAGCATACCTTTTTTTTACTAACTTGTAACTGCCCTTGTATGGTTAAAACTCACCCATGCCTTACACATATACAGGCACATTTTGATTATCCACAAATTAACACTGCCTGCCCTATGTAAGCTGAGGAGAAAGTATGCCATATGTCCAATTATGGCAGCTTATTTTTCGAAGCCTCTCGCAGTTTTGGTGAAGGTGTGGTAAGGTGCCTCTCATGGAATCTTTTCAGCAGGAGATCTGCTCTGTGTTAAAATGTGAAAACATACAGCCATACGTGCTCACAAAGATCCCCCCCCCCCCCCTCGAGAATCAAGCTTTTTTATCTTTCATCCTATCCAGGCATATTTTTACACGCAAAGACACATAAACGGAGCATGTGTGCAAAGCGTTTATACACAGATCCCCAAACACAGCACACCGCGGAGCAATCCGTGCCTCTCGCTCACATCCAAACACCACAGTGTGAGAAATGGTTCTCACCTGGTGTGGATAGGGTTTCATCCTTTCAGCCATGGGACTTTATTAGCTGCTTAAAACATTACCACAGAGGGAGTTTCCCTGACACTCCAAAGTGCTGCATTCCTCACAGTTTACGCACGCACGCACACCACACACACACACACACGCACACACGACACACACACACACACACACACACACACACACACACACACACACACACACACACACACACACACACACACACACACACACACACATGTGCACGCACGGGGAAACCAAACCTTCACTTTTCCAACCTTCTGTCTTCATCAAGCCAAATCTCTCTTTCACATTTTTCCACCAGCATACACACTCCACCTTGCTATTTCTCTCTCTCTCGTTCACACTTACAGACACACGCACACGCACACACACACACACCACACACACACACACACACACACACACACACACACACACACACACACACACACACACACACACACACACACACACACACACACACACACACACACACACACACACTCCTGTAGGTGTAATGTTACGATGCAGCCTGTTAACATTCCCGGCCTGGCGCTGAAGCTTTCCAGATTGTCCTGTTTACAGCAGCGCAGCCTCAGAGGAGCGGTGGAGACACAGGAGAGGCCGCACGGCACAGACACCTAGAAGCACTGGAGCGGGGAACAACCCACATGTGAAAGAAACACATGCACACAATCTGATTCACAAGTAAAGCTCTACACAAACCTCTGTGTACAGTGTCTGTCCAAACCACACATGTACAAGCACACATGCACACACAGACACACACACACACACACACACACACACACACACACACACACATCACACAGACACACACACACAGACACACACACTCACTCACTGTTACCGTTCATCCGGCAGAAGGACCCTCAGCCTTTCCGTATCTCATTATCCCGGCGAAATGTCAGCCTCGTTAAAGTGGCCTATTTGACTTAATTGAGAAGCGTGAGTGTAAATAAATGCTTCAGTCCAGTTGTTTTCATTGGTCTCGCCAGGCACTCTTCTCTTGTTCCAAACCCATTCATCAAAGAACCCTTCACTCCCTCCGGCTCTCTCTCTCTCGCTCTCTTCGCTCTCTCTTTATTTCTTCCCCCTTTTTTCTCTTTCTATCGCCTTCACTTATCTTTCATTTTCACCTTTTCTTTGTCACACTCAATTTGTGACGTCTTCTCTCTTCCTTAACCGCTCACTGTGGACAAAAGTCAGACTTTTTTAAAGCACTCGGCCGCTAACGTTTGCTTCAGGCAACAGGCAAAATGTGCATGACTGTAACTATTGGGAAAGCGCACAGCACATCAATCTTCATTTCAATAACCATATTCTCTAAACTTTGCATTTTGAGATGCATGGTTTACTCCCTCCTACACAAACGACCCGCTAAGTGTCAAAAAGTGCAAAGTTACACGAAGCTCTTGAAGGCACCCACTCACAACTCACTCCATGTATGAGGTTAAAGATTTCTCTCTGGTGCCCACAAACCTTTTTATCTAAAGTAAAGAAACATTTGTCTTTAGGCTTTTATTATCCCCAGTGTGTGCCTCTGATTCTGTACATTCTCACCCAAAGCATTCTGTTCACTTCTTAGGGCGCACTCACATTAGGCAAGGTTGCCTGTTCCGTGCTGCAGGAAGATCCCCCCCCCCACCTCCCCACTCCCCCGCTGGCCCGTGGTCACACTGCTTCCAAAGGCCGCGGCCCGGACACGATTGCTCCATCATACATACGTCATCACGTCGTAATACGATACATACGTCATCACCAAGCGTACTCGCTGCTGGAATTAGTAGAACAACAATGGAGAACAACATTAGTCGCGGATTGCCCCCAACACCTCCAAATGTGTGTGGGTCTTATCCAGCTGTGACCATGGCTGCGACTGAATACTGTCGCCGGTCCAAATCTCGAGCAAACTCTCCACTTCGCGATCGCACCGGATCCCTCTCGTGAACCTCTTGCCGCCATTGTTTACAATTATTATGGGAAAGAAGGGTCGCACATAGACTACGTCATCCACCTCACGTTGCGTATCTGTGCGTGTTAGTATGCAATGAGCTTTGGCACGGGCCTAGTGTGAGTGAGCCCTGACATTAACATTCTTGCATTTACAATGCACAGTCATATGCCACACCTCAAACTTGACAGAAACCTCGCTAGTTTCACAACATTTGCCTCTTACCTGTTTGTAGACATTTCCAGAAACCGAGAAAACAATTGATAAGCTTTTTCCCCGTTGCCATCTTTGTTTGGTTGAGGAAATACTGGCCCACGTGCTAAAACACTTCAAAAATGGCAATACTCTTATTTGAAGTAGACATGATTTATTTATTTCAAAAGAATTAATACAATTCAAAAAAAAAAAAGTTAGAACAATTTTTTTTATCAAATTATATCCCCACGATTTTCATTAGACTTTTGCTAGACGACTGTAATGAGAAGGGGGAGATTGAGGGTCCCCCCCCCTCCCCCCACTGTCCTGTCTTACTTGGTCCAAACTGATTACTTTTCATTCTAATCCCATTGTGATTACTTTCAGTGCAATTTCAGTGAGTTCTTGTCTTGAGGGAGCCTGCCCATCATGAACCATGTGGTGACCTAGTCCAGGTCCAGCTTGTGTTCCATATCATTTCTCCCTTGATTAATATTAAAATATTAGCAAGAATTGGTGAGTCTTAACGAATCCTTTAAAAAAATGCATGGGAGAAATGGTGCAGTCTTCTCAGAGCATCCATCCATCACCCACTGAGTTAAAAGCTGTCCATTCTCCACATTTTCTTTACATTTCCGTCTCATTTTTAGCTTCCTTCCCCTTCCACACACCCTCATCCTCTCTGTGTATTCCACCTTCTAGGGTTACGTGCCACCGCTTTGACCCACACACACTGAGCCTTCTCTGTGGGACCCCAAACACTTGCAGTCAGGCAAAGAGTGACTGGCCGAACTATACACACAAACTATACACAGTCAGGCTCATTGACCCATGCAGCTTCACAGACTGACAAGGAAACACGGCCTCCACACTCAACACACAAACACACAGCCATGAGCTCTCTTAAAAGGCAGTCGCACGTGTCACACTCCAAATCCTCTCATTTCCTCTTTCCTGTGGCCGCTCACTCAGGCGTGTGTGACACTCTTGAGAGTATCGATAGCAGGCGCTAGTTTAGCTAGACCTCTGAGACACACACACACGCGCATAGACGCGCATACACACACCCACACACACTCTGAGGGCCACAAGGACAAACACAGACACAGACACAGACACAGACACAGACACACACACACCACACACACACACACACACACACACACACACACACACACACACACACACACACACACACACACACACACACACACACACACACACACACACACACAGGCTCACTTGCAAATGTATGCATACAGGCCCCACACTCTCACACCCCTGTGGTCGCCAGAGATGTGGTTCAAATCCTGCCCACTGACCCTTAACCGATACCAGCGCCTGAACCAGGTGTGTGTGTATGAGTGTGTAAGTATCGGTGTGTAAGTGTGTGTTGTATATGGATGGTCTGAACGGTACAATTTACAGCGAGCTGATAATGAGGTCCTAGTTGACTGCGCTTGCTGCAGGGTATTTCTTTGTGTGTGTGTGTGTGTGTGTGTGTGTGTGTGTGTGTGTGTGTGTGTGTGTGTGTGTGTGTGTGTGTGTGTGTGTGTGTGTGTGTGTGTGTGTGTGTGTGTGTGTGTGTGTGAGCAGACAGGTCATGGACTGCTGCTCTTTGCTGCTGCCCAGACAGTCATCATCACCTGTGGAGGGTCTGTCTGCCTCCATTGTTTTGGCTGGCCTCAGAGTGTCCATGTTTGAACATACATTAATATTCCCTTTCCTGTTTATGACCACAGAAGTAATGTATGACGTCACATATACTTTCACAGCAACTAAGGGAATAAATGTTCACTTTTAAACCATTTAAAATTCAACAGAGTTAAACTATTTTTTTTTTGTAAAAAATTACTGATTTTAACTTGCATGTTCATATTTCCATTCTACAGTATGTAGAGTATTTTTTTTATATATACTGTATATAGAAATTATTATTATTTATTTCCTTACAATTTAGATTAATTGTAGTGTTACAGTTTTTGCCTAATGCTTACACACTAATAGTGGTTGCTAGGCCCAAAGCATCACAACCTCTAACTTTGGTGACCATGCCCTGAACACAAGCACCAACCCCACAAACACAATAAGTGCTTTGCACTGTGTTTGAAATTCTCCAACACACTTTTTGCAAAACACTACACACAGTGTTTTACATAAGACACATTGGTCAAAAAGGAAATCACCTGCAATCCTTTGGAAAACACATCTATTTAAAATACAAAACACAACTAAAATTGGAAAAGCACACAGATTCACACACATGAAAAATAAAAAATAAAGCTAATATAATACCAATCAGTGTGAGCCTTAGCATTACACATAGACCTCAGGTGAGCTCAGCTCCTTTGTGAGACAGTAAGAGTCAGGGGAAGAGGACAAAAGAGAGCGGCAGGAGGACGATGACAAAGGAGACAACAGACGGAGACAGGGTCACTATAGTGGACCATGTTATAGATCATGGCCTAACAATATAGGAGGCTGGTCTGAGACGCCAGCTCAACAACACAATAGCTCCATAATTAGGACATTTAGACTGGATATCAGGAATATTTTTGCTGTTGCTTCTGAAAGGATTACATTGCATGTGATGTCGATGAGGCGATGTAGCCAGACACAAACAGGAGGCAGTATCCAAAGGATTCATAATCCACTCGCCCCATTCCTTACAACACATCTTTTTTTTTACTGTAATTGTTTCAGAGTTCATAGTGACACACTGAATTGCTTGTTGAACTGCGATCCTACCTATTCGTTGTGTTTTTTTCTTTTGTTGGCCAAAACCATGAAATTGCAATATAAACTTGTTTTCTTTTCTAATTGAAAATATAGTGGATCAATCTTTCCAAAAAATTCTGCAAAAGGTTGGATACGGCACGCAAGGCGATATTTCCCCCGTTGCTTGGCAAGGGAGGACATTGCCTGTGACGTGGATGAGGTGAGACGCCAACAGGAGACAGGATTCATAGCCTAAATGTCTTCCAATCATTCCCTTAGAACACTATGTTTTGTAGAATATTCTAGTTGTACCATTTCTTTTTTACTTTTGCAAAAACCTGAAATGGCAAAATAAAATAAAAAATCTGAAGCGTTTACATTTAGTTTTCATGTGTCTAGATCAACTGTAGTGGATCAACCTTTCACAAAAAAAAAATCTGTATGAGACTTTTAAAGTCAAAAACCATCCAAAGTACTGAATACAGCTGTGTTTTGCATAAAGCACATCTGTGTGTTGTTGCTGCTAGGAAAGAGTAATTCAAAAGTGCATGTGTGTATTGTTTTGATGCTAAAAACAGTTTTGAAATGGGATTGTTAGGTTTTGTTTCAAGAGTTTCGTTTTGCCATATAAGTTAGAAGTTTATCTCCATGTGCTTTGTCCTATTCGGCCTGTGTGTTAAGTTTTGACACAGTGGGCCAAAGTCTGCAACATGTGTGTAAGCATTCGGCAAAAACTGTAAGCTTCTGTAATTATTGAGCATATGGCATAAAAAGCTTTACTTGAACTGAAACTGGATCATACAATCTCCTATTAAAACACAAATGCATGTGTGCAGGGGCTCTCTATACAGTTAAATACATTAAAGACACACACACACACACACACACACACACACACACGCGCGCACACAAACACGCACACACACACGCACGCACACACACACACACACACACACACACACACACACACACACACACACACACACATACACAGTATTGATTGCTCCATATTGCACTGATCACCATATTGACCAGAATAACCTTGTTATCTTTGTACATACCCACATGTTACATTCAAACACATACACCTACATTCTGCTTCAGGCAAACACATGTTAAACATATGGACAGAACATACTGATACTTCTACATGTTCATACTGTTGTATTCTTACTATTCCACTTAGAAGACTCCTCACTCAAATCACTCCATCTTTCCAGTCATTGCTCTTGTCATTTTCCTGACAAGGGCATTAGCTGCCCTCTCTCATTAATTAAATACTTTCAGATTCCTGACCGTAGCCATACTATTGCTATAGAGGCAGTTTAGATGATGTGTTCAGTATACTGCCTCTCTTATCATTGAGGGGTGACCCTCATTTGCAATGATGTTGAGAAACAAAAACAACAATACATACAAGATACACAATATAAAATGCAAATACATCAAATACACAAGAAGTTGGTAAAGAGAAACATTTTAGACAGAGGTTTAGAGTGGCTGGAAATAAAATAAAATTGGTAAAAGTACGATATAGCCTAATTAAAACAGTTACAGGTAGAGTTTGGTAAATTTAAGATAGTATGTTTAAATTGGTTAAAGGATATCATGGTATTCATTTTAATGTGTTGCTGTAAGCTGTTCCAGGAGTCAGGGGCACTGGAGCTAAAAGCTGTCTTTCCAAGCTCAGACCGGGCTTGTGGGACATAAAGCATAAGCATGTCAGTTGAAACATGCCGGGTCTTATGGGTGTACGGACCTCTCGTTCTCTCATTCTTTTTCAAATTAAAAACTAACTTTGGGCATTCTCACATTTCAACCCCAGTCAAAAGGATTCTACTTTATTTGGTTGAACGAAGCCGTTTAGAAAAAACATTCTGGATGAAAAAAAGTGAATCATGTATTGGCCCAGCAGCGGTCCAAGCATCTGCTGGTTGGTCAAAGAAGGTGTTATGGTCTCATATGTATGATCACATAATGCATTCCTTCCTGTGCTGTTTGTCAGCTGGCTTTGCTTGTTGTGTACCAGTGGTTTAGTTGCTCTCATCCTCTCTGTGAGCTGTGTGTAGGTGGAGAGGAAGCCTGCTACTACAAACTGAATGTTAACACGAGCGAGGGTACGAGGGCCCTGTGTGTTTGTGTTGGCGCTGCCTGGGCAGATTACTGATTTGTCTGATGTGTGTGTGTGTGTGTGTGTGTGTGTGTGTGTGTGTGTGTGTGTGTGTGTGTGTGTGTGTGTGTGTGTGTGTGTGTGTGTGTGTGTGTGTGTGTGTGTGTGTGTGTGTTTTTTTGGCGTATTGCTTGCATGCATTTCTCTGTGTGTGTTTAATAAATGAGGAAGGGCAGCAAAGGTTGAGCGCAGTGCTTGCTCCCCAGCTGGCATCGTTGTATCATAGCAACTCCACATGAATAATAATCATAAACACACAACACACACACACACACACACACACACACACACACACACACACACACACACACACACACACACACACACACACACACACACACACACACACACACACACACACACACACACACACACACACACACACACACACACACACACACACACACCACACACACACACACACACACACACACACACACACACACACACACACACACACACACACACACACACACACACACACACACACACACACACAAGCACAAGCACAAACAAACACGTACACATTAATGAGCCATTCTTTTCCAGCCACTCTGGTTAATCTCTTTCAGCTGTTCCCACTCTACACTAAGGTCCAGTTTACAGTGAGCATTCATTTCCTAATGATGATTTAGTTTTTTTAAAGGTTACATACAGTACACTGCTCATTGTTACGTTCATTCATGTATTTGTGTGTGTCCACTAGAAACTGTTTTTATGCTTTAGTGTTTCAAAAAAACATAATTTCTTTTTGCTTTATCACCTCCTTTCACCCTCTGTCTGAAACGCTCCCTTCCAAAATTCTAAATTTACTCTGATTGGTCATGTTATGAGAAACATCTGGACTCTGGGTGTAACCAAGGTGTGGAATATACATTTCTCCTGTGGGGAGGGGTATTTGGATGTCAACAACAGGACTCTATTATTTCAGTTTAGCATTTAACAGAGAAAGACAATACTCCATATTTCTCATCACACTATATGTATTTCTCTCATCACAGTCAGTTGCTAGGTGCCTGAGCACTGTCCACCAACACAACAACCATTCTGCAGGTGTTGGACATATGCTCTGGTTTCTCCTCAGCCAGGGTACCAAAATAACCCAATGGATCTTCACTTTTACCATAAATATCTCCACAACAAACAACATCTAAACTACTTCTCTGGTTACGTAGGTGGCTTAAAATGTGTCCACATTCGGACTCTTCTCTCTTCTCCTCTCTCTCTGTTTGGCTGACATAGCTGTTAAGGGTGAACCTCGGTAGCGGTATGATTCTAGAAAGCGCTGGTTTACTAAAAAAACACAACATGTGCCTTTTAATGTTGGGTAACAGAAAGGTGCCTTACATACGCTAGTTGTGTATTTTATATTCACCCTGTGTTATTCAGATGTATTTGGTAAAGAAGGTTATTTGGGAATTATTTGTTTATCCGGCTAAAGCTCAGCAGTGAGTTTGGTCTTTAGTATTGATAATGTGTCCAACTGTACTAGTCAGGGTCAGACTGCCAGTGTAATCTGTTACAAGTGCAGAAGTTGAATGGTCCAACAATAGCTTTAGGGAAAAAACATTCTGACTTTGGAGCAGGCTGTCCCACCAGACCATCGTACTTCATCTCATTTCTACAGAAGGTCTGGAATCGCTCAATTGACAAATGTAAACTCACTTGGAGGCGGGTGTATGTTGAAGTTTAAAACTATTGGATCTGCCCAGTGCCACTCTGGATCTACCAACCAATCGCATAATGTTTGGTCGTGACGTATGTCATGCGCCAGCTTCTCAGCCACTCCCTCTGTTCGCTGATTGGACCGCCCAAAAATCTGTCTGAGAAAACCCGCCAATATACCGCAGACCCAGACTTACTGAAGGGAAATGAAAATTGAGCGGAAGTAGGTAGGCGGGCGGTGCCAGGCTAGGCTGTCTCTGGCCATTTCTCTAACTGTCCCAGACCTGCAATCCTATCTCTGCACTGCGCCCCCTTCGCATTTCGATCGGCAAACTGTGCGGGTTTATTTAAGGCCCCTAAACTCTCTTTTTCCATTCTTGACACAGCTATTTCTGTGCACCTTTTTCCCCATATTAAGGGGTAATGTGTCTACTCCCTCTATATACCAGCTGTCTTAACAATCCCCCTTCCAAGCTGTCCAAATGACTATCAACACCTTTTGATTTCCAACGTCCTATCCCGGACTTTACAGTCAGTATATCTTGGCTTCTGCTGGTTTCATTTTGAGCATTCTTTGAGCGGACGTAACCGGATGACGACAGTGCTGTGCATGAGCCGCCGCCGCCGTGATAGTAAACAGAGATGGCTGTGGGTATGTTGTCCTATTTGGAGGACGACACTCAAATCTTTCATTAGCAAGTAAGAGGAATGTTCTGTTTTGCCGACCGACCACGCCAAAAGTTTAATTTAACAGTTAACCTGCTGTTCGCTAAACGAACGGGGCTTAATATGTCACCTTGTTTATTGCTCTGATTGGTTGTAGTGCTATCAAATTGCGTTGAGTGGCATTTGAAATGCACGCGTAGGTTCCGCCCCTTGAGTTGGAAAGGTCTATTGATGTGGCCAGACACTCTATCGTTCTAGATATGGGTCTGGATTTCCAGGCTAATGGTTTGTGGCAAACTAGATTGAAATAGTGACAGTGAGGTTCCTGTTGAGAATACACATGACATTAAGTTTGTTATTGCAAATATATGCTGGAGGCATTTATTTATTTTTTTATTTTTTTTCTGGACACAAGAACATTTCCAACACAAATACGGCTTCCAGTAATGTAAAGGGTCGCTTTGCTGTTTCCTTCAACGTCGGTAGAATGGAGGTCTATAAAAGTCATTTGGACAGGACTGACAGAAACCAGTGTAGCCGCACTCACACGGTGCTATACAGTGAAAATAGCAATTTAACAGTGCCGTTAACAGTGGGGTGTGGGTGTGTGTGGTGTGTGTGTGTGTGTGTGTGTGTGTGTGTGTGTGTGTGTGTGTGTGTGTGTGTGTGTGTGTGTGTGTGTGTGTGTGTGTGTGTGTGTGTGTGTGTGTGTGTGTGTGTGTGTGTGTGTTGGAAGGAAAATAGTACTTAAATGAAAAGTATGCTTTTACTGAACCCGCTGCCTATCTGTTTGGATTCCTGCCAAAGCCTGTAAACACACTTTGAAAGAAGCCAATAGAAAAAAGAGCTGCTATTTTCAGAGGTGAAACCAACCAGATTCAGTTGTAAAATTCAGTTCTAGTATTACGTAAAGCTGGAGCTGTGGACAACTGTTATTGTCTACTGTTTGAAATGGCGGATCTTAGATCTTAAATTCTAAATGAAAACAGTCAAATAACCACAATGTAACCTATATTGTCTGGACTGTCGGTTTCGCCATGCCTTTCTACACCTCTTGACCGGTAACTCTCTACAGTTCATCTCAAAAAGCAAATAATTGCTTTTTCTCTGTCTTGTGTTTGTACCACTAAGCTACTTCCTCCCTAAGCCTTGTTCAACTGGTTGTAGCAGCAGTGTTTGTTTTTGTGTGTGTGTGTGTGTGTGTGTGTGTGTGTGTGTGTGTGTGTGTGTGTGTGTGTGTGTGTGTGTGTGTGTGTGTGTGTGTGTGTGTGTGTGTGTGTGCGTGTGCGTGCGTGTGTGTGTGTGTGTGTCTGTCTCCATCTTTGAAGCCAAAAGGTTGGGTCAAAGGGTCTGGTCGAGCAGGGAGCGTTTTCCAGCAGTCAACATGACAGAGGAGAAAATAAAACAAACGCTTTCTTAGAGAAGTTGAGAAATAAAGAGAGAAAAGAGAGAGAGATCAGGGATTGTTTGTCACACACACTTCCTCCTTCTTTCAAATACTTGACCTTTGCTGCTCTGTCTTTTCATCCGCTGCTAGGCCCGCTCTCCTTTTTCTCTTCCTCTTCCTCCCTTCTGTCATTCAGGACACCCAAGTGACTACTTCCACACATGCCCTCTCTCCATCACTCACTCTCTCGCTCTGTCCTCCTACTCTGTTTTCAGGATGTCATACACTCAAACGGCACACACACACGCACACACACGCACGCACGCACACACACACACACACACACACAAACACACACACGGTCCTACGGCACAAACACAACACAATAAAATTGACCCTGTTTAATAAACAAGCAACAGAGTGTGGGTGAGAATAAGGGAGCTTTTAGAGGCGCCTCTTATCTCACTTCCCCTCTACAAATGCACGCAAGGAATAACAGTAAACCGCCTCAAAGTCTTGAATGTCGCCTTTGAGAGTCATTCACCCTCCTGACACACACACACACACACACACACACACACAGCCGTATCCTTTCCATCTCAGTTACACATCCCATCCACCAACATAGACCGGCTGTTCTGTGAAGTGGCCTGATGAAAGGACCCTAACAGCAGTGTTACTTCTTCAAACACATTCATGCACACAAACTGTCCACATCTAAGTTATTTGTGGAAAGAAAACTATATTTATATTTTTAAGTAAGTGTGCTTGCCTTTTAGTATACAGCTTATAGAAATGTGTAATGTAAATGTAAAAGAAAATAGAATGTCATTGTGTATGTTAGTTGTAAGGTAGAGGTTTACATGGATCTGCTCGGTTGCTCGGTTAACTTATATATATGTATTAAGTACATTAATGATTTATGTGATGTTTCGAAATGACTAAAGTGTGTTTTGTTTGCTGATGACACCAGTTTGTACTGCTCTGTAAAAGATATTGAGCAGCTCCTGAATGCAGTGGAAAACGAATTAACAATTCTAAAGAAGTGGTTTGACATTAATAAGCTGTCTTTGAACCTAAAAAACTAAATGTATTATCCTTGGCAATAAGAAAATTAACAAACAGGCTAAACTCAAGATCAATGATGTTGAAATTGAGCGTGTAAATGAAAATATATTTTTGGGAACCATAATCGATAATAAACTTAACTGGAAACCACAAATAAATAATATAAAATCTAAAATATCAAAAACCATTGCAATATTGTATAAAATGAAAAATAATTCAATCAGAACTCACTATATATATTGTATTGCTCCCTCATTCTTCCTTACTTTACTTACTGTGTTGAGGTATGGGGTAACGCATATAAAACAAACATCAACCACATTTTTTTACTGCAAAAAAAAGCCATAAGAATTGTAAATAATGCCAACTATTATGCAACAACAAATCCTCTTTTCATTAAACTCCACGCCTTGAAATTAGAAGATCTAGCTGTCCTCAGAACGGCAGTTTTAACGTACAAGGCACACTGTAAACAATTGCTGTAAATTTACAGCAGGATTTCAACAGCATTAACCTGTTATTTATAAAAACAGCATTTAACTGTTAAAATAAAAGGCAGTCTGTTAAATTACAGTCCTTTGCTGTTATTTTACGGAACGGTAATGTTTTTCAAAAATACTGAACTTTCCTGTTAATTTACCATCAAACTTGGAAGGGACAACTTGACGTGAGCTGTCTGCACATGTGAAGCTCATACAATTTTCTTCATTAATCCTCATCCATCCACATCTTCACTATTAAGTGTTGTTTACTTTATATCCTCTTATTAAGTTTACTTAAAGTTGAGTTATATCTACTTGGAAATGGAAATTGCAGTTAACATAATTAAACCAAGTTAGTCTTACTTAACTGAAGAGTTGTGTTTACTCAGTAGAATGAAGGAAACAGATTGCCTTAGATAAATCAAGTAAGCACAACAAAGTGTATTGTAGAGACGCCCCCTTTCCCACAATGACTTGCACTGGACTAAACGTTTGTTATGTTGCTATTTGCACCCTCAGTAAAGGGGATGTTTCATTCCATTACCTCACTATGCATTTTGTTTAAATAAAACATTTCTGTGTGAACTAACTGTTATTTTTGGTTATAACAAACGGTTTTTGGAAATCTTAAACAAGATCCCTAGTTCAACTCAGGAGACAATTTACAATAGAAATGAATCATTCCATTGAACTTGATATATTGTAAAACGTGTCTTGAAGTAACAAACAGAAGCTGCTCTCTGTGTTTAGCATTTGAACAAATAGGGGACATAGTAAACTTATATATGGAATGAAACACATCTGACCAAAGAAATATAACATCCCCTTTGCTCACGGTGCAAACAGCAACATAACAAACATTTAGTCCAGGTTCATCCCTTTTTTCATTAACAGTATAATCCTGTCAATTTTAGTGACAGTCAAATAATGTTAATTTAACAGTAAGAAAATGGCAACCCTGCTGCCAGTTGATAACTGTTTTTTATTGAAAAAACAGGTTCATACAGTTTTCTTCATTAACAGCATAATCCTGTCAATTTTAGTGACAGTCATATAATGTTAATTTAACAGTAAGAAAATGGCAACCCTGCTGCCAGTTGATTAATGTTTTTTTACAGGGAAATTTCTTACAGTGCACATCACAGAACACTTCCGCACTGCATCCAGGAGCTATTTGGGGCTAGAGAGGGTCATTACAAATTGAGAGGTTCACTTATGTTTAAAAGTGCAAGGGCAAGAACAGACACCAAAAGCAGGTGCATTTCCGTTAACGGTATCAACCTATGGAACCAATTAGACCACGAACTAAAAACGTGCAGCTCTATAAAAAAATTTAAAAAAAATCAAAACCAAGATAATAGAAAAATATAAAACATCATTATGACATCAATACTAAGAGCAATACCAATATTGCTGCTGTAAACCTGACAGCTGTGTACATGCTTTTTTATGTATGGAGGAAATGTATATAGGGGAGAGTGGGGTGAGTTGTGCATTTTGGAAGTTGCAAAACCCCTTGTTTCTAGAAAACCGTGGAAGAAATTGGAAATGTGACCACATATTTAAGAAGAGCCATCCATTTGACTCATCCTGTAAAGAAGGGAGACACAAGGAATAAGATATAAGCACATTTAAGCTCAAAAAACTGTGTTTTGCCTTTCAAAGTAAACATTTCCATGATCAAGGTTTTTTGATTATTGTGTCTGAACAATTATAGACACGTTTGAAAACATTTGACACATGTTTTAGTGCTTTGGTATGCTACACTTTGAGTCTATATAGTTAGCACAATGTCAACCCTAAATTGCTGCATCATGCCTATTATCCAAAATTCTGGGGATGGGGTGATTTGTGCCAAAGGGCCTAGGTGAGTTATAAGTAAGTAAGTAAGTAAAATGTATTTATAAAAGCACATTTATGACAGTTTGCACTGTCCAAAGTGCTGTACATAGTGCATTCAGTAGGTAAACAATGAAGGTAAAATAACAATAACCAAAATAAAAGACGAAAAGCCCATACATCCACATAAACACAGATAGTAGTGCAGAGGTAAGTAAGTAGTGCAGAGGTTAATGGGGAGGAAACACCAGGGTGTACATATGGGTTTTGAGCCTTGATTTAAAGGCAGAAATGTAGGGGGAATCACATTTGTCAGGTGGCAGTTGGTTCCACAAGCACGGAGCAACTAGTGCAAAGTACATTTCTGAGAGTTGTGCCAGTGGCATGGCTGTATACGCTGGTCACCAAAAGAAAGTGATTGTCTACAGTAGCTCAGAAGAGAGTTACATCTCAATTCCACTTAACGACACCACTGATGAGAGTTCAGATGGCCAGAAAGATGATGATGGTGACTTTGTCATTGTGAGCTTTGCAGGCAAAACCACCTAGATCTGCTAGGCCTTGTTTAAGAAAATGTACCTTCAATCTTTGTCAACTATTTACTTTAAATACACCTTAAATAAGTGATTGTCTAATGGATTTGTCTTGCATTACAGTTTTTGAGATATATATAAATTGGCACAATTCACCCCATCTTATTTTCTCCAAATGCACAAATCGATTTGTGCGACAAGACAACTTTTTTTCCGAAAGCTATATTTCTTAAACAGTTTATTCCAGATCCAAAGTTTTTATTGCCAGGGATGCACAACATCCTGAAATATATGTACATATTTGAGTTGGAGACATAACTGTCAAGGCCTCACTTTAAAATCACTTTGAGTAAAAAGTTGCTCAACTCACCCCACTCTCCCCTATACTTATATTTTTTATTTTAATTCATCCCTTTGTTTTTGTTTATTGTTATTTGTTGTTGTTTTTATTTTCTTCTTTTGTATCAATACAAATAATATTAACCAACTATAATCAAACTAACTGTGTAAATCAATACAAGGAAATGTGTTGCACTTACATATAGAGGGAGTCCCCAGTAAAATGTTGATATATATTTATATGGTAACACTGTACACTATGAAATATGGAATAGCATGTATGGAAAGTATATAGTAATGTATAACTATAATCAAACTATAACTGTGTAATTCATTATAATAACTTAACTATAATCAAACTATAACTGTGTAATTCATTATAATAACTTAACTATAATCAAACTATAACTGTGTAAATTCATATTGTGTTGCATTGTTCTATATTTTCAGGTTATTGCTTTGTTTTTGCTTTTTTCTTTTTTTCTTGTTTTTCTTTTTTTCAAATATTATATTATAGTATATTATATTTCATTGTATTGTATTGTATTATATTATGTTGTATTATATTATATCATATTTTTTTATATTTATATTTATATATTAATGTTATATTATGTTATAATTAGTTTTTGTAATACATTATATATTTAAAATATAACAATATGTAAAGAGGGTAGGCATAATAAGCCTCGGCTTCGTCCTATACCATTTTTCGGCCTTTGTTACTTTTAAAAGTAAATGATTGATCTTGTTTGTATTGTGTCTTTGTGGTCATGGACCGAAGATAAAAATGTTCTACTACTACTACTATACTCAACCTCCGGGCCAAAGTTGTCATCCTGTCTTATTGGAGCAGACAGGCCTCAGATTTGTGTGACAGTATGTCTGATCAAAGACTCGCTACCATCAATGATCCTGTGGTTTGTAATACTCATTGCAGGAGAAAGGTGTTTGAGTGTGAACTAGAATCTTGATCTATACTACTCTTTTTGACTACAAGTGTTACTTAAATGGTGCGTGGTTGTGCTGTTGCCTAGCCCTATTTTCTCTTTTTCTCTTTATGTATTATGTATATCTATTAGTCTTCTTGTTTGACTTTGCTTTTTTCACCTAAACATTGATTTTCCAGATTCTCTGTTAGCCATAGTCTCCAGCATGGATACATTTTTTTTTGTGCTTTTTTTTATAGATAGACTTGAAATGGGGCAAAGAGGAGAAGACATGCAGAGAACCTACCAGGGCAGGATTCGAACCCGGGTCCTGGAAGGGGGGGGGGGGGGGGGGGGGGACACTCTCCCTACGAGCAGCGCCCTTATTGTGTCTTCTAATGTTCCTTATGTAGTTCAATGTAACAAAAAAGTATTATCTCAGTGCAGCAGCTTAGGAATGGATTCTGGTGTGAACATGTGACATCTATGAGCTATGAATACATCGTTATTTCATACTGTCCCTGCATTCCAATCCCCATTCTTCCCAACTATTTAGTATGCCAGAAAAAGATTTAGGATGTCCCAATACATGCACGACAATTGTAGTATGCTGAAAATACATAAATGCCCCCCTAACTTCAATAGCAGTTTGGAGTATTCGTCTTTGTTCTCGACATTTCTCTACATAATGGAAAAAAAATCTTATCATCTGATTTTTTTTCTCTCTCACTTGGCCCTAATATTCTTCTGTACTTTAGTATGTAGTGTAGTACAAAGAAAGAGTATGTGATTTGGAACGCAGTGTGTGTTTTGGGACAACAGCAACTGTTCTCTTGAATTGTGTGTTTGGCTGGAAAGTCGGTACAGGTGATGAGTGTGGGCAGTAGGGGACTGAATGCATGTTTACCAGACTGACACTAAGCAGGGGAACCAGACTGTGATTCTCCCACTACTCAGCAGATATTGGCCGCAATTCCCAATTCTTCTGAGCTAAAGATTTAGCCCTGAAAGAGATACTAGCCATGGCCTTCATGTGTATTACTGTGGGAACAGGTCCTCGTGAAAATAATAATGTGTGCGCAATGCAAAAACAGCTTTCAGAAGTACAGCTTCATGTACAGTAGATGTAGCCTCTAGACATTAGCATGCTGTGATCTTGGTGCATGTGTGTGTGTGTGTGTGTGTGTGTGTGTGTGTGTGTGTGTGTGTGTGTGGTGTGTGTGTGTGTTGTGTGTGTGTGTTGTGTGTGTGTGTGTGTTGTGCAAACAGATCCAGCATAAAATAGACAATTTATAAGCACTTGTCAGTTGGTTTTACACTTTGCTATGTTGTCATGGAAGATGCTTGTATTTTAAGCAAACATCATAAAGTGCTGTGTATAAATGCAGTCCATTTACTGTTTCTTAAAGTAGTTTGTGATTATTTTTTCATTCAGCTTATTAAAGTTGAATTATATGTTGTAGATGCAGACGTGTACACTGGAGAGAGAGAGAGGAGAGAGAGGAGAGGAGAGAGAGAGAGAGAGAGAGAGAGAGAGAGAGAGAGAGGAGAGAGAGAGAGTTGAAAACAGAAAAAAGCTCAGAACCAAACAAGTAAAGTTGATTCGAGAGTTAAAAGAAAATGAAGGCGAGGAAAAGTAAATAAAGGGTGAACATGTATTTGTCTGCTGCTTGGACTCCAGACCAAGGCCATGCCACACTAATGTGGACAAAGTTTAAAGGGACATCGACGCTGTGAACATTTCTGGTCGTGTTTTTAGATCATTAAAAGTTTGCCGTCAACACAAAACCACAGAGGCAGAGACTTAGAAGAAACTTAGATTTATTTATGTGATTTGTAGAGTGTGGGTTCAAATCCTCTCTAAGTGGTTGCTTAAAGGTTCAGTAAGCAGAATGGATAGTTTAGCTAACTTCCTGTCAGTTACTGCAGTTAGCAGTCCCCTCGCTCGTCCCTACGTCACCACATTAATGCACTGCGGTCTTCAAGCAGCAAGTTATCTAGCATCATCTCAGATCCATAAGTGTGATAAAACATGATAAAAACCATCAAAACAGACATTGGGAAGGATTCCTGCTCCGCCATTGTAGGAGCATACACATGCACGTGCACCGGCAGTTAGATGGGTGCCGATTTGTAGCGTTCTCTCTTCTGATTGGTTATAGTGGGATCCCTGAAAAGTGTATTTGCCGATTACATGCAGAGCGGGTGACAGAGATCGGCTTTATGAAACACGCACACTATATAAGTTATCACTGTGTGAATAAAGAGCGATTTAACACTTATATTAACATAGATAATTCGCTTACTTCACCTTTGATGTGTGTTCCAGAATAGTCAATGATACAGTAAAGGTTTGTCATAGTTTTGACCTCTTTTGTCAGACGTAACACACACTTTAGAAGCGTTTGATTTGACTAACTTCAGCAGCCTTGTGTTAGCTTCAGCTGAGCTTTCCAATGCGCTTCTGCATGGAACGAGGACTATGGATTTTGTTCTCTGTTTTCTTGTGAGACATTGCTTCATTTTGACAGTATGTTCAGGTGTTGGTTCAGGAGGACAGGTTAATAGTGAATAGTGGTTTTAATGTGCTACCTGTATAGCATGGGCACTGACAGGACTTTTCTGGCCCCGTGGAAACATTTCACATTGGGCCCCACCACCAACACAGGCATTGTCAACTGCACAATTGCTTCTGACCACACTTCGAAGAGTCCAATCGGCCCATTCAAAGATCATGACCTTTATGGCAACTTTAAGTTCTTACATATGGCCAAATATTTTACAGCCTAAATGTAATTTTAATCTAAGTTTCTCAAATGAAAAATTACCTTAACAAAAATTAATAATTTAAAATAAATACAACACATAGACACAACTTTATTATTTAGTATAATTTTAGTATTTTCTTTCACTTTAAACAGCATCCAGTATACTGTATATAGTTGTTTCCAGGACCATGCTGTGAAAACAATAACTACAGTGTTTTGGATTCTTACTTCTAATAAGGATTTACAATTTTTTTGTTTTTCATTATTATAAAAGCAGAAATTCTGGCGGACTCCATGAAATGATGCTTATTACTGACATGTCATTAAACATAACGCTGCCAGCCTCCTTCTATAGTTGGGAAAGTGTTGCTGCTATATTGGACAGGGACAACTGATTTAGTATGAACAGCTTGCAAAAAGTTTGCCAGAATTGATTTAAATGTCAGCTTAAAAAAGGGAAAATGAAATGTTCAAACTAAGCATTTTTTCTGTGAGGATATGAATCATTATTTATGGACATGTATAAAACAAAATGTAAACCAATCCTTTCATCTTTCTCTTTCATCTCTGATTTGTGTTAGGTTCATTTTATCATCCTTTCTATGTTCTCTTGTTTTTCCTGTCCCGTACGTCTGTACGTGTTATTTTTATCTTCTGTTATAGACTCTTTTTCTCTCTCTCTTTCCCTTTCTCTCTCTCTCTCTCTTCTCTCTCTCTCTCTCTTGCTCTCTCTCTCTCTCCCTCCCTCTCTGCACTCTCTTTGTCCTTCCTAACTCTCCCTCCATCTTAGAGGAGAAAATCCGATAGAACTTGGAGTCCATGAGTGCAGACCTCTGGTGCTCATTTGCTTGTTTATATTCATTTATTGAGATATAAAGCGCTGGTGGAGTCCAATCATCCCCCTCTCCTGCTGCCTGTAGTGTGTATGCATGTGGACTCATATCTCTCTCTCTCTCCTCCTGTGTGCATGCATGTGGACTCATCTCTCTCTCCTCCTGTGTGTATGTGAATGTAAAGTAAACAGAGAACAGAAAATGATCTTTAAACTGAGCTATAACGTTTTTACATTTGCATCCTTGTGCTCTTTTGAACCAATTCTTATTATGCAGTCTTCTTCTCTTTGCGTGGCCTGCTTTTCTATTCTGTGCTCATTCTCACCACAAGTACACGTATGCCGCCATGCACACATTATTATGATCAATGTGCACATGACACAATCGGTGTCAAACATTGAAAAATTCCTGGCATGTCTGTGACAATAACATCTTCACGTCCTGCTTATGGCATGTCATCTTCTCAGACACATTTGGTAATACATCAGTGTAGAATTGAATCCTGCTGGTCTCAACCACTCGCCCTTGTAGAATGTGTTCAGCTGTGGAAACAAATGTCAGTCATTACTTTGAATTTGTGTTTTAGAGCTGCACTTGCGTTTGTAAACTCAACCGTCTTGACTTCATGCACGAAAACACGCACGCACGCACACACGCACACACACACACACACACACACACACACACACACACACCACACACACACACACACACACAACACACACACACACCACACCACACACACACACACACACACACACACACACACACACACACACACACACACACACACGTGTACACCACTGGTTTACACAACTATGGTCCATTTCATATAATAGCCTTTGCTGCTGCTGCTGCTGCTGCTGCAACCCTGTAGTTGCCTGGCAATGTTCTGTGCTGTTTTCCAAAAATAAACATAAAGAAACCACTAAATATATGTTGGAAAAGTATCTGTGCATGTGCTCAGAACAGGCAGAACAAGAGATGAAAAGAAAGGTAAAGATTGAAGAGTGGATGCAGACCTCATGTGTGGGAAAGAAGCATACATTGGTGTTTGTTTTCTGAATAGACACTTATTATTTTGGTTGGTTTATTTGCTTTGCTGTGAGAATGACTGGCTTTACATTGTAGCCCCCCTTTAGTTTGAATGTGTGTGTAAGGCTTTTAGAAACAGCAGTCATTCCATTCTTCAAATCAACATGTACATGTGTGTTTTGTGTGCAAGGAGACTTAGACAAAAAGACCAGAGTGTCACTGTCGTCTTTTCTCTGTATACGTACAGTGTGCGTTTGAAAGAGTGAGCGAGATTGTTTTCTTCATCTACACAGAATGTATTGTTTGGCACGAATGCGGCTAATTTAATGGCCGTTTCTATACATCAATCTTTGCCTGTGTCTGTTTTTGTATCTGAGCCAAAGACATCAAATCTTACCCATCTAGAAATGTGCCTGTTGTAGTGTGTGTGTGTGTTGTTTTTAAGTGGGTGTTAATTGATGCATTCTCTCCCTTTGTCTCTTTAATGGCAATGCACTTCTCATTAAACTGTCACTCACAAATCTGTGCTCACGTGTGCGTAGACCTAGAGCAAGAAAGAAAGAAAGAAAGAAGGAAAGATAGACAGACAGGAGCTGCTCATTATGTGTGAAAGGAGGAGGGAGATGTTGTAAAAGGGTGAGCAGGGACAGAGAGAGAGAGAGAGAGAGAGAGAGAGAACAGACCATTACGACAATTAGTGTGCCATTTAAAAGGCTTTTCCTTCACAGCCGTTTGATATTGAAATGTAACAAGGTGTCTCTGCAGGAGGCAGAGGTGGAATCAGCCTAACAATACATTAAGTACACTCCAGCTTCACCTGTGGAGCGCTTGCTTCCCCCCTGTATTTCTGCGTTCAGTCATTTCATGTAAATTAGTGTGAATCCAATTCCGTTCCAATCAACTCCAATTACGTTAAATGCAATTAATTTCAACATGTGATGTACTGATGGTACATTTGACTCTGCTGACAAAACATCAAGAACAAGATGACATAACTAAATTTTTTTTAGGTGGAATACATTTTGCTTTGTTGTGTGCTGGGGTTTTTCTCTTTCTCTTTTTCTTTTCTTTTTTTCAAATATCTTTTTGAGCAATTCAGTCCTCACAAATATTTCACTTACACATTCAGGGCTAATTTTGTGTGGCCTTTACAATTGTGCAATGTGCACATCAAATAGGAATCATGAAATAAAATGATATATTATACACAAAAGCAATAGAAAATGTGAAACTACTATGAGTGAACCTACACAATGATATACACAAATAAGGAAATAACAACAGTTACATATGAAAAAGAAAAGAAAAAAGACAAACTTGACCAAAATCCCTCGTGCCACCCTTGCTAAATTCCCCAGCTACCCTTCCCTATATTCCCCCCCCCCCCCCCCCCCCCTCCAGCCACTGAGAGTTGTCAGGTATGATATGAGAGGTTTCCAGGTTTTATTAAAGGTGCTCCGAGGAAATTTCAGTTTGTGTTCATTCTTGCACCCCCTTTGGACAAAAGCGGTAGTGTTTTTACTACGCCAGATGTTGTTCCTGGGTGAGAGTACCCATGACAAAGCCATTAAGAAAAACTATGTAAAAAGAGCATTCTTTGCACTGATGGTCTCATTTTCTGTTACATGTCATTTATGATCATCAGAGGAAAAATTAGATAGTTTCAGAAATATTTAAAAGTTATTCGTAGCCCTTTTAAACTGATGGAGCTTGTCTCTCAGGTGGTTGGGGTTTTTCTCTACATGGTTGTAACCCAAACATATAGGGAACAATAATCAATAGTCATGGTGATTCAAAGAATAACCTTTTTACATATATTTTTTAACATATCCATAACATTTGATTTGTGTATTTCATCATATGCACTTATTGTAAATGCTGTCAACTAACCCACACCATATATACTGCTGTAACGGAGGGACTCTTTTCTTGGGATGGGAGCTGTGTAGAGAAAGTCGCCACACCTGTGCTTAATGAAAACCCTAGGCAAGGCTATAGAAGGGGCAGAGAGTCCACACCCTGCATTTGGTAAACATGCTGGGGCTCCTACCCTGCCAAGCATACCATTAGTGTGCACTGGTTGGGTTCTGAGGCTTGGGTGCTGTTTGCATGCTGGAAGGAGATGATAAGTGTGTGGGCTGCAGGGCGAGGCTCCTCCATAGGGCTGGGTCTCTGGTTGGCTTGGGCCAGGGAGGAGTGTTTGGCTGCTGGGTCTTTGCCACAGGTTGTGAGCCTCTTTAGTACAAAGAGTTATACAAGATACACTGTATTTTTAGGAATCAGCATTCATGTCTATAGAATACTTTCTCTCTCTCCACACACATAAACACACACATCACACACCACACACACAACACACACACACACACACACAACACCACACACACACACACACACACACACACACACCACACACACACACACACCCCCACACACACCCAACACACACACACACACCACACACAACACACACCACACACAACAACACACACACACATTTTTCAATATGACAATCTAATGGGTTTTATTCTAAATAGTTTAGTCTATATGTAGGAAAAATTATTATTTGCCTTTTAGGTGCCTAAATGTGGGTGCCGTATGGCACTGTGTTGGTGGTGGGAAAGTCTTGCACACATCCAAATTCTTCAAGCTAAACATTTGTTATACTCATTCTCCTACTTTAGTACCCATTTCATTGTTTTACTTGTCTCGTTAATATATCCTTCTTGCTGCTTTTACGTTTGTCACATTTTGTGGTGACAAGCTTTATGTTGTGTACATGACAAGGAGATTATGGATGGATGTCAACTGAATTCATGCAATAGCGTTGAGCAGAAGAAGAGGAGCTCAACAAACACAGGTCTATTACCAGGACTGTAAAGGGCCTACATCTCCCAGGATGCCTGTGGTGACACAAGTTGCTAGGATATTCAGGTTCCTATATATATCCACTGCAAACTCAGGTAAATGACTGAAGACTGAAGAATGGTTGGAGATAAGATCTGCTTTGCTCTTGATTTAAGTCTTGGGTCTGTGCTTCATTGCTTTCACCGGGCCGCTGCTCAGCCAAATATATAAGGGTAATAGAGGTCACACAGATTGTTGAGACAGATAGTAGTCCCAGCGTTTTACTGTTTTCTCACTGCAAGGGAGTGCGTGTGTTTTTGTGTGTGTGTGTGTGTGTGTGTGTGTGTGTGTGTGTGTGTGTGTGTGTTGTGTGTGTGTGTTTTTGTGTGTGTGTGTGTGTGTGTGTGTGTGTGTGTGTGTGTGTGTGTGTGTGTGTGTGTGTGTGTGTGTGTGTGTGTGTGTTGTGTGTAGTGTGTGGCGTGGGTGGGTGGGTGCGTGCGTGCGTGCGTGCGTGCGTGCGTGCGTGCGTGCGTGTGTGTGTGTTATGCTTAAAAGACTCACAACCCATTAGTCGTGATGGAGTGGGGCAGCAGTGGGGGGTCACACCAAGAGACCAAACCAAATGTGTTTATTAGGAGCTGGGTTTAGCCATTGTTTTAA
This sequence comes from Ammodytes dubius, assembly GCA_026122265.1. Classification (NCBI taxonomy): domain Eukaryota; kingdom Metazoa; phylum Chordata; class Actinopteri; order Uranoscopiformes; family Ammodytidae; genus Ammodytes; species Ammodytes dubius. The sequence goes on along the minus strand of CM047516.1, from coordinate 7,545,753 downwards.
CAGGGGGGAAAATGGTTATGTCACACTTTGGTCTGTCCCGTATGTTTGTGTGTACTAAAAAAAAAAAAAAAAAATGTTTGTGTGTACTAAAAGGTTGGTAGGACTTAGCAAATTCCAAATTCTCTTTTTCACTCTCCCACAATATCTTTATTTTCTAATCATTGCTAAGTCTTGTTTGTGACTGACTGCTGCCCACTGACAAACTAGACCTTTTAAACTTCTCCCTCACTGGACTGAATTCACAGTATACTACTTACTGCCTGGCCAGCTGCTTTGGTCACTGGCTGTTGGGCTATATGGTGCAGCTATTGACTGGCTAACTGACCAGCTGAATGACTGAGTGACTGCTAAACGCCCCCTTGCAGAAGCAATTCTTCACTGACCATTTGTCTTTTTTCTGTTTTTTATTGCAGCGCCATAAAAACTGTGGAGTGAGAGAAGAGCCCTAAACCGATGGAGCTGTAAACAGAGAAGATGTGTGTGTGGTGTGTGTGTGTGTGTGTGTGTGTGTGTGTGTGTGTGTGTGTGTGTGTGTGTGTGTGTGTGTGTGTGTGTGTGTGTGTGTGTGTGTGTGTGTGTGTGTGTGTGTGTGTGTGTGTGTGTGTGTGTCTGTGTGTGTGTGTGTGTGTGTGTGTGTGTGTGTGTGTGTGTGTGTCTGTGTGTGTGTGTTAAAGGGACAGAGAGAGAGAGAGAGTGAGAGAGATGCTTCATTAATTCCTTTGTATTTCATCCGGCGCCTTGTTCTGAGACCATCCAGGGCTATAAAGAAGAGAGAGAGGGAGAGAGAGAGAGAGAGAGAGAGAGAGAGAGAAGCAGATGGAAAAGAGGAGGAAAAGATAAAAGATTGAACTACAGTGGTCTTTTCCATTTTTGTCGTCTCCTTCCATCTTGGCCTACCCGTCTCCACTCCTTTCTCATGTAAATATCTCTGTGAAAATCATCTCTTATCTCCGAAAACTGCCCCGCTTGTTAGACACAGAAGTGGAAGACAGAGCTTCAGAGAATTAAGAGAGAAGAACTGACAAACTGAGCAAAGAAGCAAACAGACCTGAGAGAGAGACAGACAGACAGACAGACAGACAGACAAAACACAAAAACCTCCTGAAATGTATTAAATATTCCACATTTAATGTAGGCTATACTGAGTAATTACTGGTCCCATCATTTACAGTGTACTTTGATGCAGTGAAAGGAAGGTGAAAGTGACATCTACAGCATCCCAAATTATTTTTGTCAATGGGTAAAGTGGGTGTTGTTCCGCCATTGGCCATAAATGGCAGCAATGTGCCAGTTGCACCCACAACCAAAAACCTTCATTATACTATCTATGCCAAAAACACATTAAAGAGGACCTATTATACTTTTTCAACTTTTATGACCTATAAACGTTGCTATAATGATTTATAGTCATGTTTAACCATACTAGAGTGTCAAGTTATGACTTATATGCATTTAGGCGTATTCCCTGCTCAAATCTGCCCGCGCGCCACTGAAAGTGTTCCGGAAGGAAGGTAACCAATATTTAAAAACGTTAATGGCTGGGGGGCGCCCTTAGCTCAGTTGGTAGGGTGTCCCGGCCCAGCAGCAGACCCGGTTCGATTCCCGCCCGTGGTCGTTCTCTGCATGTCATTCCCCTCTCTTCCCCATTTCACCTCTGTCTCTCTGCACTATCAATAAAGCATAAAAATGCCAAAAAAAATATCTTTAAAAAAAACGTTGATGGCTAAGTCATTGGTAATATACATCCGGTTTACTTCCTTATACCTTTCAATAATGATTAGTGGAAGGCAACATCCCTAAACCTTTCAATGGGATGCATAAGGGACCATCTCATTGAGTGGATGAGAACACACACACACACACACACACACACACACACACACACACACACACACACACACACACACACACACACACACACACACACACACAAAAGGTTTCTATTATTATTCCGACTGGCTGAGCTCTTTATAATAGACAAATTAGAGAGTGAGAGGGGATGAAAGATGTTTCAAGCTTGGGGACTCCAAAGACAGTTTAGTCTAAATATACTTTGTGAGAGGAGAGAGGACAGAGGCTGAAGGGGAGATTAACATGAGAGGGAAGAGGAAGAACACAGGGAAGTACAGCGCAGAGGAAGTGGGAAGGGAGGAAAATGAAAGGAAGATGTAAACATAATAAGAAGGAGAGGTGATTAAAAAAGAACAAACAGTAATGATCAGAAGGAATACAAAGGAGTAGTTTAAGTGGATATCCATAGAGGGGAGAACGGGGTAAGTAGGCACACTTTTTACTCTAGTGAGAATTGCTCATCACCAAAACATCTGTCAATAGCCATTCCTACATTAAATTGAAGCTTAAGGTGTTGGCTTGAAATGTGTGTCTCTCTTTTTTTCCAACTTATTGTAATGAAGAAGTAATTTACCATCAAAGACACTCTGACACATTGTGACAACCAACCCCATCAAGGGGTCGGTTGTCACACACTATGGGGTTGTTTGTCACAATGTTATCTTAATGGGAAAAATCTTAAAAAGAAGGCAATGAGGCAGAACCAAATTTGAAAGTTTAATTGCATTGTCAAGTTGACAAATAGGTCTACATAACTTACTGTAGCCTTGGCAGCTGGTCTAGTTTGGGATGCACTGGGTTGTTTTGATTTTGTTGCCCTTTTTTCTTTTGCTTGCTAGCTGCCTTTTCCTGCTCTATTCTTTCCTTCTCTGGGGTGTCAGTGAGGATACAGCTTGACAATTTATTTCGTTATTGGGTTCCTTTTCTGGCTGCAGCCTTGAGATAACATGTGACAACCAACCCCCAAAAAAATTTGACGACCAACCCCAACCTGAATTTCTTGCTAGCATCAAGGCCAACAACCATCTGACAACTAATTAGCTTGCTAACAACAATCTAAACTATAGCTTACCCTTCACACTTTCTGAGGGTAACAAGTGTTTTGTTATAAACCCATTGTGTAAAAGCCTAGAAGAAAAATACTGAGAAGCAAAATATTTTGAATTTGACATGAAAAACACAAAACATCCTCTCACCTGAAATGCAGCTGTCTTCCTCCAAGGAAGTCTATGTATGTGACCTCTGATCCCAATTCTGGACCTTTTTTATATCAACATTTCAGAGCTAGCGCGCTCTGGTGGCGAGATATAACGAATGTGACATCCAACCCATGTGACAAATTACCCCGTTCTCCCCTACTGTATATGCCCACATGCGTGTGTGTATGTGTGTGCGTGCGCGT